>JAFBJT010111640.1:5195-19864 GCA_016785325.1 Chascanopsetta lugubris
ACAAGTGCACAAGCACTGACTCATATGCATGTGCAAGGAGACACACACACACACACACACACACACACACACACACGTCTAACACATGTACACAGCCAGTTTTGAGGTGTACACACAAGGACCTCTGCTCACAGTCAGTGCACCAACACGGGAGAACACAAGACTAACTGATACACTATTTACATATATACAACTATTTCACACTATTCAAGAAGACAGGGCAAAGTGATGACCAAGCAAAAAATAGTAAACATGCAGGAGTGACTGTATGCAGGTGAAGTTGTCTGTGTACACAGAGACTGGTCACAGGGACTAAAGCAATGCTATAGGAGTCGTTCCATTTATTTGGATTGTGCGTTTTCAGCTTCAAACAGCAGAAGCTCTCTCTCTCTCTCTCTCTCTCTCGCTCTCTCTCTCTCTCTTGCTCGCTCGCTCCATGTGTGAGAACAAGAACATCTGGGAGCCAGAGCGGAGCTGTGGTGGTCCACGGGGAGGTGACCTTGGCCTTAGGAGACCCTCCCTGTACAGACGGGGCCACAGAGCTTGTGTGTCTGGAGAGAGAGAGAGAGAGAGAGAGAGAGAGAGAGTCAGGAGGCTGATGGTGGAGCACCTGCCTGCACTTCTGGCCGTGTGTTTGTTCAGGCCACTTCCTGTTGTTGATCACCGAGCTCCACACGCACAAAACAACACGGCATCTCGGGCTCAGGTTGCCGGCGTAACTGGCCCGTCTCTGAGACCTCAGTCAGATCCTGGCCTTAATATCAGAGAATATTGAGGTCTTTTTTTTTCAATTCAGAATGCCGAATGCCAGACCTAAGTGGAGTCATGAGGGGGCGTGCGGTGACTCACGCTCAATGAAATGTCAGCGAACCAAATGTACTGTGAGGGCGGTCACCACGGTAACCTCATTCGTACGTGTGCGTAGATATTTAACAATGTGAAACGGGGTCAGACGTCATGATTGACAGCCCAGACTGACTCACAATGATCCTACATCCCAGACTTGTAACTCTGGCACCGTTCCCTGACTCCACCTTAAAGGTGCAGTGTGGAAGATTTCGGTCCATTCGTGTCACGTCTATCTGTAGAAATAGAGCGACAAACAAGTGTATACTGACATTTTTACGAATGTACAATCGGCCCTCTGTATGACTTGCTTTTTTATGTTGCCCTAAAATGAGCCCTTTAATGTATATTTACATCAGGAGTGGGTCCTCCCTGTCTTTTGAGCTTGTTTGACAAACCCAGGGCTACCGCCGGTTCTCCTCCAAGCTCGGCTGGAAAGGGTGAGGTGCAAATGCAACTCCACCTGCAGAGGTCAGCAAATCTTCCCCGTTGTACCTTTAAAATTTGCACGGCAGAAGTGTTCGTCCGTCTGTCATAGATTCTCTTTCAGCTCTCGCTGGCTTTCTTCCTCACGCTGCCGTGTCATTACTCCAATGTCTTCACAGTCTGACCTGGACCAAAGTGTTCTGCATAGTGTTCCGCTAATGCCTCGGTATCATGTTGAAACATGTATGATACAGAATGAAAGAGAGAGGGAATGAGAGAGAGGGGGGGAGAGGGGGGGGGGGTGGAATGGCAGGGGGAGAGATATCCAGCTGGCTGCACTGGAGGAATTGGATGGAACAGTAAATCTGTGGTCTTAATGACGGTGGTGTGTCTCAGGGGTGTGTGAAGCTCCACAGAGAGAGAGAGAAAGAGAGAGAGAGAGAGAGAGAGAGAGAGAGAGAGAGAGCTCTTCTTCTTTGGTCTTTGAATCTGATAGTTAAAATATGTGAGTGTCCGTTGGTGTAACTTCAACAGTGATACTCAATAGTTCTCCGGTCCTGGTGCTGACCTCTGACCTCTGACCTGTGGATGGATCAAGGTTCTGAGCCAGTTCTGCCCTTTGTGCATATAACTAGTGTTACAAAGCATGTGCTGTTGTTAGGGCCTGTGTGTGTGTGTGTGTGTGTGTGTGTGTGTGTGTGTGTGTGTGTGTGTGTGTGTGTGTGATGGGAAGCCATCTCATCAAGATTCCCTTTAATAAATTAGGAATGACTCAGGGATTCTGTTGTCAACCTCTGACCTTTCCAGTTTTCATGTGTGTCCTAATGCCAGGCAGTGTTTGTGTGTGTGTGTGTGCGTGTGTGTGTGTGTGTGTGTGTGTGTGTGTGTGTGTGTCTCTAGGAAAGTATGATTTGTGCATATTCGATGAATGTGATTTGTTGTCTTTGTCTGAGCTTATGTTGATACTCTCATGCAGTGTGTGTGTGTGTGTGTGTGTGTGTGTGTGTGTGTGTGTGTGTGTGTGTGTGTGAATGACTCTCATTTAAACCAGTTAAATTCGCCTTTTCATTTCCGTGACTAATCTGTGTCCCGTAATGGGAGGATGTGTAGCTGTCTTATGCGCGTCCCTTTTCCCATTGGCTGTTTACGGACGTGTCTGTCCCCAGTGTCCATTGTGTGAGGCAATCGGATTAAGGCTCAGTCACGGTCGGCTCCAGTTATTTACTGTCGTCCTAATGGCTATGAATGGACGTTGTTGTGGCGGTGGATGGACGTCGTGTCTGACGACATTGCCGGGACATAGAGCGAACTCTAATGTGTTGTGTGATAGTAACCTAACACACCGAGGTCAAACAAAGTGTGTGTGTGTGTGTGTGTGTGTGTGTGTGTGTGTGTGTGTGTGTGTGTGTTTCATGCCTCTGTGAGCTGACATGAACTTGACAAAGACAAAATAATTTTATACCCAAAACAGAATTCACGTCTCGTCTTGTCATTTAGTAACTTTCGTTTTTATCTGCAATATTTCAAAATGTATTTTTGCGCAACATGAGAAATCAAAGAGAAACTAATGGTGGACTTCAATGATTCGAGAAGCACTGAAACTACAACTGCACGGTCGAGCTCAGCGGAAATATGGTCCAAAACATATTGGAAGATACAGCTGCAAATGAAAGAGACAGTTCGATGAGATGACGAATTTCAATCCTATGTTGACATAGATGTCAAGAAAGACAGAAAATGATGCCATGCACAGTTATGCTGTATCCATGCTACCTCTATCATGTCCGACTGTATTTCATGGCAATGCATTCACTGTCTTTGAGATCTGCATGGAATTCCTATATTATGAATTTTACCCTCTATGCTTCTCTGCACCTAGCTTGTGAGCATCGTTGAGTATTTTAAAGTTGCAGAGTCGGATGGTTTCTGTTCGAGGAGGATTTAGATCTGGGCACCAATCGTGTCCTAATCTCGCCTCTGCATCTGTCACGTATAACGTTTAACGGTCTCATTGATCCAAATCAAGTCTCATCACAGCGCGTTGCAGTGGCGGGTTTCAGACACTAGTCTTCACATCGTTTCGTTTATTTGTGTGCGGACAATCTCTAGGTCTCCCTCTGTGTTACTGTTGCACTGGACCAGTCACACTTGGCCACGGTCACAGTCATTCCTCCAACAACTCTAACTATGCTGATCTTAATCTGAAGATAAGAATCTCCATGAATGCGTGCTTGTGTGCGTGCTTGTGTGTGTGTGTGTGTGTGTGTGTGTGTGTGTGTGTGTGTGTGTGTGTGTGTGTGTGTTACCTCTTTCAGACTCTTTCCAGCACAAACACTGGACCTTATCTGGCCCAGTGGGCCTCGATAGGACAAAGTGTGGTAATACCGAGGCAAAAATCAAATCCTGGTTAAAGTTAGAGTCGACTGAGCTTAAGGTTGTGGTTGGGTGAGGTTGGGGGATATGCTTTACTTTCAGCTGCCCCAAATGAATGGAAATCAAGGTAACCTTCCTAATATGGGCATCTGCACTGGCCTGTGTGGTGAGTCGCGATGGCAAGCGCAGAGAAGGTCAAGGGCACTAGCTGCCTCCATTTTGCGAGAGCTCCCGTGCACGTCCACGCGGGCACAGGTTGGCATGGGCGGCTGCCGAGCGACTCTGACCCAGTTTGTAGTAAATTGGTTTCGGCTCAGTGGAGCCTTCAAAAGCGCCACGATGGGCCTCAGCAGAAAGCTCGCTGAAGAGACACAGAGAGATGAGGGAGAGTGGGAGGAGAGTGGAGGAGAAGACGAGGAACGTGCGAGAGGAAAGTGAGGAAGGAGAGCGAGGGAGAGATGGAGGAGAAGGTCCCACACTGCAGCCGCGAGCGTTCGCACGGAAACGCAAGCGGCTCCTCGGAAACAACAACTGTCTTTGTGTTTGTGTGTGATTCCAAGTTGCAACTTCGGGAAACCCCTTTTGTTGGGGTCAAGAGTTCACGGGGTCAAGAGTGCACACGAGAAGTGAGTCCGTCTGTGTACAGAACTATTTGTAGTGTTTTCTGGCTCATTAGTTTCCAGGGTCTGTTCACTCTGGGTGTAGTTGGTCAGTAATTCACTTAAGTGTATTTACAGCAATGAGAGGTTTTCTTTTGACATGTGCTGGACTGGTAATGGCCTCTAATGGCAAGAGAAAACCCCTTTCAAGCACTAATCTGAAAAGACACACAGTCTTTTAAGTGCACACACACACACACATGCGCGCGCACACACACACACAAGCAGATTCATAAATATAAGCACAAATGTGCAGAATATCATACAGTGGGGAAACGAGCGTACGTGCATCGTTAGAAATGTGCTCATATATGAAAAACTACAACACTCACCCACACACACACACACATACACACACACACACACACACACACACACACACACACACCGGAGTATTACGCAATCCCATGATGGAGATAGGAAAGCAGACAGTACATTTATGAACCGATCCTGAGCATTGGCAACATGTTGGTTCAGTTAGAGTCATGACGTTTGTGTTTGTATCATAAACTGTCTGAAGTCAACAGCTATGAAAAATGTTTCCATGAGAGGCGGGTTTGAATTTGGATCCTTAAGTTTTGTTTTCTTGCTTTTAAAGGCTCAGTGTGTACGGTTTGGGTTACATTCATTATATTTCTGTTCACAGAATTGGGAAATGAACTAATTACCAGTGTATCACAAGCTGAATGTGTGAGATGTTGTTTGGTGATGATTTCTGAGGTTCTTCCAAATGCTTGGAGGTCAAAGTAGAGATGAGCGGTATCCAGCTGCATCATGCAACTTCCCCACTGGAGGTCTCTGAATTCAACACTGTGTACCTTTGAATTTCTCAGTATCATATATACTAGACACAACAACTCATTCAAAACCCACAAAAACATACAACAACGCGTCAATTTCTATTCTCCCTTTTCCCCATTCAGCAAACAAGCGCGACCTTTTTAATCAAACGTGATCAAGTCCGAACACAGCAGCATCTTATACATTATTATCTTCGCTTTTTCCCACGCACACAAAACACAGTGTTCTCACGACCTAACCGAGCCTGTCCATCGCGAGGCTTGTTCACCTGATATGTTGTGTCTGGTTTAAAGAGGGAGAGAAATGAGTGTGTGAAGCCGAGGCTCTTAACAAACACTCACAGCTCATGAAGCCGAGGCCCTTTACGTTCTCTCAGCCAATGTGTCTGTCTGTCTTCATGTCTGTCTTCATGTCTGTCTGTGTGTCTGTGTGTCTGTCTGTCTTCATGTCTATCTGTGTGTCTGTCTGTCTTCATGTCTGTCTTCATGTCTGTCTGTCTGTCTGTCTTCATGTCTGTCTTCATGTCTGTCTGTCTTCATGTCTATCTGTGTGTCTGTCTGTCTGTCTGTCTTCATGTCTGTCTTCATGTCTGTCTGTCTTCATGTCTATCTGAGAGTCTGTCTGTCTGTCTGTCTTCATGTCTGTCTTCATGTCTGTCTGTCTTCATGTCTATCTGTGTGTCTGTCTGTCTGTCTGTCTTCATGTCTATCTGTGTGTCTGTCTCTCTCTGTGTCTGTCTGTCCCTTTTCACCTGATATGTTGTGTCTGGTTTAAAGAGGGAGAGAAATGAGTGTGTGAAGCCGAGGCTCTTAACAAACACTCACAGCTCATGATGCCGAGGCCCTTTACGTTCTCTCAGCCAATGTGTCTGTCTGTCTTCATGTCTGTCTGTGTGTCTGTCTGTCTGTCTGTCTTCATGTCTGTCTGTCTTCATGTCTATCTGTGTGTCTGTCTGTCTGTCTGCATGTCTATCTGTCTGTCTGTGGCCTGGTCCTACAGCCTGACACTGAAATAAGACAGTGAATGTAACACACTCCCACTCTGTATGAAACCAACATTACTGCAGGGTTTCTGTGGGCAGAGCCTTCAAGGTCCTGTAGGGAGGAATGTGGTTGCATGAGTGTGTGTGTTTCTCATGGTTAGGTACTTATATCTTGCTGTGTGTGTGTGTGTGTGTGCGTGTGTGTGTGTGTGTGTGTGTGCGTGTGTGTGCATATGTAGTATATGATACGTGAGCGTAGCCACATATGGAAGTGCTTGTCTCATACAGCCAAACGGGTACAACAGGCCAAAGGTGTTGTCGTAGTGTATGTACTGTATGTGTGTGTATATGTGTGTGTGTGTGTGTGTGTTGGTAAAGGCTGAATTTATATAGAGCACGATTGCCTAACTCATTTTCATCAAGGGCCACATCAGCATTATCGTTGCCTTGGCAACCGCAAGAATGAATAGCTAATCACTCTTTAGGATATTGTAAAGTCGTTGTCTCCATATTTGATTATTGGTTATTCCATTTGCAATCATTGTATAAGCACTTTATTAGAGATGTGAAACTATACATAAGCACAATGATTTGCCTTTTAAGCTCTTGCGGACCCCATAAAATGATGTGGCGAGACAAATTTGGCCCGGGGGCCTCGAGTTTGACAACAAGCTGTACTCATTTGTTTTACTGTGAATTTCCTTGGTTGAACGGATCCAATGTCAAATATTCTTTGTGACTTTCAACGTCTGAAACTTTGGAAGAGTCCAGTAACGCTCTGCTACATGTGTTACAAATACACACTCACATGTGCACACACACACACACACATACACACAGCTGCGTCTCGTCACATCTGCCATCATGTTCCACCCCTCATCTTCTCCACGCAGACACACATAATGGCGCGGCGCTTATCACTCTCTCGCCTCATAACACGCCTCTGAGCTCGGGTTCTCGCCGTCCGTCCTCGAGCTCCAAAGGGCGCCGCCCCTTCTCTCCCCCGTCGCCAAAATTGATGGCGCGTCCCGAGCGGTTTCTGTGTCTGTCAAATAGAAAGAATTTCAGAAAGTCCGCGGCGGGCCCGGAGAACTTCTTGATATGGAGGAAAAATAATGTGCTCGCTAAGGTATTCCAAATGAGTCACAGATGATTGCAATTTTCCCCCATGACCACCGTATAATAAGGTACATGAGGCCCCTGCTCCGTCTCCCTCCCTCTGGCTTTCTCTCTCTCTTTGGCAAAGTGACCATCACCCAGAGTAATATTTGCCATCTGACGAGGACCACTACAGTTTCTCCTCTCGCTTTCTGTCTTTCTCTATCCCTCTCCGCGCTTGTGTTTTGTTGAACTTGACTTTTTGACATGTGCGACCCTGCCCTCCCCCCCCCCCCCCCCCCCCCCTCCTCCCCCTTGTTGCATTTTTTTTTATGTGTGTGTAAAACAACAGTGGTGCATGAACCTTTCCCTGGGTGGTCTCCCTTGTACTCCGAGATCCTTCTCGTCTCTCTGGGGCTTTTCATCTGAGAGGGTAGCGGTTCACTGCCACAGCTCACAGCCCCGCTCCACTCCAGCTCATTAACCATTTCACCGCTCCTCTGGGTCTGTTCACCTGCACCGTTTGAAAAACCTCACCCTCAGAAATTCATTTTTTCAATAATCTAGCATTCGCCTGAGGAAATCAAAGTGAGAACTGTGTCGGAGGTAGCTTGTGGAAATTTTGCCGAGCGTCAAAATCAACTTATTCCCTTCAAACTGAATTTGATTCTAAATGTTAAAACATCAGTGAAATGGTTGTTTTACTGTCTGACACTTGACTGAAGTGAAATCCGATCACCCTGCTGGTTCTGTGCCTTGGCAGCAGCGCCGCCTGCTATTCTTCTACTCTCCAGCAGGGGGCACTCTTGGCACATATACTCAATGGTATCCAACCAAAGTGTGGGAGAATTGCCATTAGTATCAGATTAAATTGAATTATGGTCATATTGTTTTTACAAGTAATATAAAAACATATAGCACTTTTTCATTGAGTTTGGATGAAATTGACAAATCTAATTAAGACCGTTAGTCGTCTGAAGCAGAGAGCAGTTATTTATTGTACGTGTTGCTGAGGTGCTGTGGCCACACTTTTCTATTTCAGTACAATCCAGAGGGATTTGTCCTCAAACGTCCACCGACCCACAGACCCATAAAAAGTGTTTGTCCCATCAGCCCGAGCAGTGTCCCTCGTTAAAGTAAAATGAAACACCGTCGTCATCCAAGTGGCAAACACAAACCACCAATCGCCATCTGAGACACACACACACACACACACACACACACACACGCACACACGAAGACAGAGCTGCTTCTGACACAAATTCCTTCACAGATGATGTTGGTGCTATGAAGAATTTCTGATATTATGTAGGACTTTCCTCTCTCTCTCTCTCTCTCTCTCTCTCTCTCTCTCTCTCTCTCTCTCTCTCTCTCTCTCCCTCTGACTGGGTTTTGACAGTTTGGAAAGTTTGAAGTCATGGTTTTTAATCAGGGCCTTGCGGCCGGGCACAGCGTGGCGTGGCATGGTATGATGGCTCAGTTTAAAGATGTGGGTCTGGGTCGAGGCCAAGCCTGGGTGGCATGGCCCAAAGAGAGGGGGATGGGCGAGAGAGAGAGAGAGAGAGAGAGAGAGAGAGAGAGAGAGAGAGAGAGAGAGAGACGGACAGGCACAAAATCGACTTGCACACTCAAAAATAAAAAATAAAATCTTCTGAATGAGCTCTATTAATGAGAGCTGATCATGAGTGGGCCCGCACGTGTGCACACAGTGTGGACACTCACACACACACACACACACACACACACAATGTTTGATCAGTGTGGGGAAGTGTGGCGGTGAAGAGATGAATTAATCCAACAAATCATCCTGTGGTTTGTAACCTCACTGGTTTCACGTCAGGTTCTAATGTGTGTGTATGTGGTGTGGACTTTTACCTCCACTGGTCCAACAGGAGCTGATGATACATGATGACTCTCAAATGTTATTGTCCAGTAAAGTCAGGGTCAGCAGTGAGGTCAACGTAGGGCTGAGTGGTATTTGTTGATAATGATCATTATTATGGTCAATTTAAAGATTTAATGTTGGTTACACTTTGAGATTCTAGACAACCGGAAAGCAACCGTTTCTGACTTTTTACAAATCTTACTTTGAACATTCATGAGAAACACTCACAATGAAGTTATATATCACTTATATTTAAAAGTGAGCCATCATGCTTATTAATACTAAATTAGTATCTTTCTTAAGCTAATTCATTTTCTTATTCAGCTGCAAGTTCCGATATTAAATTCAATTATATTGAATATAAGAATATATTTCATATGTTCTATATACTATATAGTATTATTCATAGAATACATGAAAATCTGTACGTATATATTTACTTACAGATATTTGTTTAATTTCCATATGATACATGTATTTACCATGTAGCACTGACAACATTGAAAAAGATCCCAATATCTAAAAAGTTTTAATACATATTCTCGTAGATGTTTTTACTTGTTATTTACATAAACATGTATATTTGACTTTTCTCTACAACTAAAGTTAAAGAAAGATAGTCAATGGGCCAATTATTATTTTTACAGAGCAATTACTCTGCAGTTTCTTAGATTTAAAGTTCTGGGGAACTTGAATGAATTCATGAATATAAATCATTTGTAAGATCTTATATTTCTGCTGTTTTCTCTTCTCTCATATCTCCGGCTGCAGGTCAGTGAGATCCTGGAGTCGCTCTCTCTTTCGTGCACAGCTCCATCTATGTGCTGACTAACACAGACCTGGAAGTTGTTGTTGGTGTCTCTGTGTGTTCAGGAAACTGGCCAATCAGAGGTGTGTGTGTGTGTTAGATCTGCTCAGGACAGTTCAGCTGAACACTCGTGTTAAGGTGTGAGGTGGTAAACCCCCTCGTGTTCCTCTGTTTGCTTTCTTTACAAGATGACAGCACTTTTTACATTTCACACATAATGAAATGTTCACCGCCATGGGCCAACAATAACAACGTGTCCCCGAGGCCAATCACATCACATTCTATTTATTTTAAAATCGCCTCTCTTCAGATTTGACCTATATCACTACAGTTCTATCTATTTTCTTTAAATCTTTTTTTTTCCTTTGGTAACAGGATAACAAGGGTATGATTACTGGAGGTGGGGATGAATACGGGTGGGAGAATTCCCCTGCTGCCTGGGGTCATGTGTAACATGCGCGGAGGTGAAGTGAAGTTGTGGGTGAGTGAGTGTGTGTTGTGTCCCTCTCTCTCTGACAATAAGGGTTGTGTTGTTGTGCTGGTGTGTGCGTGTTGTCGTGCCAGGCCCACATTAGAGGAGCCTTTCAAGTCTTGTCGACATCCTCCTACTCTCCTCTGCATAGAGCTTGTGTTGTGGTCAGCCTCCTAGAACCCCTGCGAACTCCCTCTCCATGTGTGTGTGTGTGTGTGATTGTGTGATGTTGCGCCCCCTATGTGATGTTTTAGGGTTATTCCCAGTGCGTGGGACCTCCCCCCCCCCCCCCCCCCCCACCTCCTCTCCCCCCCCCCCCCCAGGCCCCCAGCATCCTGCTCTGTTGTGTCCCACTCACTGCTTATGTCTCATATCAACTGTCAGTGTGACTGATTCCATAGAGATGAATGGCAAAGTCTGAGCACCATCCACAGTGGGTGTGTGACTCAGACCCACAGTCACCTCCACCCTGATGTGATCAGTGTACTGCGTGGCTCCCGTGATGACAGACCTGGTCTCATCCTCTCATCCTCTCATCTGCGCACGCACACACACTTACGCACACACACACACACATATGCAAACACACACACGCTCTGCTCTTTGATAACGACGCCAACCTCTCTGCAACGCATTTCAACACACTCACCGTGGATTGGGTCGGGAATAAAAGGTTAACCAACGCTTTGATCGTGAACAAAAACATGCTAACGCATTATCGTTGTGACTGACACACACACACACACACACACCTCTTTGTACTTTATGTCTTAGCCAAAGGGAAGGGGAGAAGACTCTCTGATCAGTCAGTGTCTTTAAAACTCTTCTCCCACATGCGAGATCGTAGCTGCCCACTGTGAAATAATACACAAGGTTTAAGCTCATTAGAAGTCTCAGCGGCGCGTCGGTCGTCATTAAGACTGTTTTCTTGATTTTCACTCACGCATCAGAACGGTACTGTCTCACCTCAACTGTCTCACTCTCCTGTCGGTCCACGACAACAACACCAATCCAAATTCACTGACAACATACACAGGAGCATTGGGGGCAGGAAGGGAGGTTTTATTTTGTCCAAGTGAAAGGGGCTAAAAGGTGTGTTACCTCGGGACCAGCATCTTACAGCATAAATGATATTATTATGCACATTATGGACTTGGAGAGATATTTTAAAAGATTGTGTATTTCTGGAATAAAGTCAGCTCAGCCACACACTGCTGTAAATCACAGTGTTTGCTGCGTGTTCAGCAGCGGAGCAGCGGTGTGGTTTCTGCTGCGATCGCTCTCTCTATGTCCATATTTGCCAATTTTGCACTCAGGGATCAATAAAGTATTTTGATCTGAAACACCAGGACACTGGGGTTTGAAGTGGAACAGCTGCTGGTCCTGTGATTAAAATCTAAACTAACTGACTAAAGCAGGCTCTCATTTTGTTTTACATTTAGAATAATTGTCAGTTGCAGTTCTCTAATTTCACATATTCTGCTGGATTACATCGATGACATAAACATATTTTAAGTTTGACACAGAAATGTGAATAAATAACTCTTCAATTTTAATCTTCTACATTGATGTTTTGTTAAGTGATTTCTTTGTTGACGTTCTTACATTTTGATAAAATTGTCAGAAAATAGATTGAGCATCAAGAGAGCATGAAAAGAGGCAAGGTGAATATTCCCAGCATGTCCTTTTCAGTGGAAACCAGTATAAATACTGTATGTTCTGGTCACATGCTCACAGCTATGATGAAAACACATGGAGAGACAATGAAGGTGGAGCTTAAGACATTTTCCAACATGATGCCATCAGAAGTAAAGGACAGGTGAAACTATGACTCCAAACGAAACTCTCTGGGTTTCGCTCCAATATGTAACTAAGGTCATGGAAACAATCATCTGAACAATCGAGTGATTCCACACACACAAACATCAGTCGTTATCATTTTGTGTTCCATTTCTGCGACTGGAGAAAATCTTACACAATGTTCCTTTAATGAGTTGTACAAATCAATTGGCTTCATTCTTTGTCTTTGGCTGAAAACAAAATACTATTTTGATATTTACTGTTTTCAGGCCCAACTTTAATGTGAAGGCCTCTGATCCAGTGTGTCTGCGTATGTGTGAGCATTATTTGCTTGTATCTCCACAGTGTGTGTGTGTGTGTGTGTGTGTGTGTGTGTGTGTGTGTGTGTGTGTGTGTGTGTGTGTGCATGCACATACCTGCCAGGTTGTGCTGAATTGACTGGGCCCTGGTCAGCATGAGGAAGCCGCCAGGGGAAGATTGAGGCAGCCAGAAGCTGTGGCCCCGGGGCCACCGAGGATATCATTTCTCCGGGTGTGTCATCGGCCAAAACAGCAGCACCCCCTGGTGGAGTTTCATCAAGTTGGGGACCCCCCCCTCCACCCCCCCCCCCCCCGCCCCTCATCTATGACAAGAGGGAGGACTCAAGTTAACCTGTTGTCCTGCAGCGAGACGCGGTATTAAGCAGCAGGTGGAAGAGAGAAAGCTTCCTGTGTCTGGAATGAGGTGGAAACGGGAAAGAGACACTCGCACTGTGGAAGATTGTCTCCTGTGAATTCCCTGAAACTCAGCTGGGACCCCCGTCGCGCCTCCCCGTGCCTTTGGATGCAAGTTTTGCATAAAAACCTTTCTATCATCTTCTCCCCTGTGAGGTGAAACTGGCTGGAGCTCACACTCAGGAAGTACCATTCAAAGCGAACGGCCGGGGGGGGGGGTATTTTGGGCTGTTGTGTGACCGTGACTGAGGGGACTCGGTGCCTGGCCACTGGCAGCGGCAGCAGCAGTATCTCCGTACGGGAATTGGACCGTTTCCTCTCAGTGAGGTAACCCATAGGCCATGAATCATGCTGCCTTGCTCCAGAGTCCTGTGGTCCTGGGGTCTGACAGTTTGACCGCTCCTCAATGTGGTCTGTCTCTCTCTCTCTCTCTCTCTCTCTCTCTCTCTCTCTCTCTCTCTCTCTCTCTCTTCTCTCTCTCTCCCTCCCTCTCTCTCCCTCTCCCTCTCTCTCTCCTTCTCTCTGGCTCCTCCCATCTCCATCACCACACATTCCAAGCAGCGGACTGGTCACGTAAGGTCATGAAAGCAGAGAGAGACGAATAGAATTGACGTTGGGTTTGATATACGTTACTTTTGCTTTTTTTCACATTCAGATTAATAAGATGAATTTGTTGAGAAAATTAAACTTGACCATCAACACAGGGACGGAGACAAAGGGGCTCCAGAGAAGTGTATCCTTGCGTGTGTGTGTGTGTGTGTGTGTGTGTCTGCAGCTTGTCTGTTTTGGCAGCTCTGACATGGAGCTCGTCTGGCAGCCTGCCCGTCTAGTCCTCTCCGGTCTCGTGGTGGGTCACTGGTGTTTGGATCGCTGCAGTTGGCTGTTAACCACCGACTTGGACCGAGCCGCGCCACCATGTGTTTGATTTAGCTGAGTCATTTATTATAGTACGCACACAGACAGACACACACACACACACACACACACAGTATGAGAATGAAAGTCGTCTATCAGAAAAAATGGTCCGTTGGAAGCGAAAATGCAAAGGAAAACAAAAGAGAGAACGAGGCACCGAGAATCTTAAAACGATGCTGTAAAGTGATTGAAATGTTGTCCGTGATTGTATCAACAATCAGAATGGGGTTGTTGCTGTTAAAGGAGCTGCTTTGGCGAGTGCGCGTGATAAATGGACAGTTCATCCGGTGCACGAGAGGCCCTTGAGAGAGTGGTTTTAACAGTGCCCCAGGCCGTGCTCCAACTGAGTTAAACACACCCTGACGTGTGTGTGTGCGTGCGTGTGTGTGTGTGTGTGTGTGTGTGAGAGAGAGAGAGCGAGACATGACACGTCTGAGGGTGTGATGTAGTCACTTCCTCCCACTGGACTGAGCGACTGTTGTCAGCTTGACCCCGCGCCAGTTAACCCCTCACCACCCCTGGCACGGCGGGTGAGGGCCTGGGGTGTGTGTGTGTGTGTGTGTTTGAGATGTAGAGAAAGACAGATTGTGTGTGTGTGTGTGTGTGTGTGTGTGTGTGTGTGTGTGTGTGTGTGTTGGCGGACCACAGGTGTCTGGTGGCGGTGTCAGGGTGTTAAGAGGTCTTCGGAGAGGCCCCTGACTCCCAGCATCTGTTTCGGCAGAGGGAGGGGGAGCGGCGGAAAGGAGGAGGAGGAGGAGGTTGCCGAGGGTTACCAACACACACCCCGAGGGCTGGTGGGGGGTGGGGGTGGTGGGAGGGCGGGGGGGGGGGGGGGGGGGGGGGGGGGGCAGTAGCTGACAAGCAGGTGCCTATGTTGACAGTAACCCTTCA
>JAFBJT010111642.1:4169-67159 GCA_016785325.1 Chascanopsetta lugubris
GGGGGGGGGGGGGGGGGGGGGGGGGGGGGGGGGGGGGGGGGGGGGGGGGGGGGGGGATGCTAGCGGTGGCGTTTGGGGAAGTTTTGGTTACCAAGGAGCTGCGGGTGCACACTCTGTGGTCCCTCGCAGCTGAGCACACTGACCCCCGAGCACAGCCAGAGCAGACACAATGAATTGCTAATGACACTCTGAGTGACTGGCAGGGAAAGGGCCTCCGCACACACACGCACAATGGAGAACCTACGCAAGCGCCCCATGTTTGATGTCCAAACGTGCACACACACACACACACACACACACACACACACACACACACACACACACACACACACACACACACACACACACACACACACACACACACACGAAAAATACTCAATCACACACAAACGTATTGTGACAGGAGATGGCGCAGCAGCAAGAGTTTTTGGGGTGGGGTGGGTGTGGATGTGTGGGTGGGGGCTTCTTCTTGCATCTTTCGCTGTTTGTTATTCTAATGTCCTTTTTGTATGATTTTAACTGGGGCAAATAAAAACGCTGAAGCGGCAGATTTAAAGGGCTTAGGCATGGCGTGGGATTAAGTTACTGTAAGTGTTTGTAGGCACAGAGATGAAAAGTGTGAAGGATGTTTGAGAAGGGGGGGGGATCTCAGATCCTCTGCCTCTACCCACCCCCCCCACCCCCCACCCCACCCCTGGCCTCACACTCACCCATGGCCTGTTTGCCCATAGCGCACTGGTAGGTGTTCCTGGGGGACTGGTTGTGGTGGGGGTAAGGGATGAGGCCGGCGCAGACCCCGAGCAACGTGAACGGCTCGATCTCCAGGTGTGTGGTGTCCCTGCGGGGGGGAGACGGCGTGAAAATGAGCGGTTTTGCCGGATGATGTGTTTGCTCGTCATCTGTCCGTCACTCACTTGTTGATCATGTATTCATAGAGGGCGATCTGACAGTCGTTCTCCTCGTTCACGTCCAGGTACTCCACCAGGCCCTCGTGCAGGAAATCCTCAAAAGACCTGGGTTCAAAATAATGAAATGACAAACTTCAATCAACATCAATCTGTTCCGCATTAAAAAAACAAAACACACACAGACGTAAAACTCTTGGACTCACCTGTAGCCCTGTGATAGATCCTCCATGTGTTTGTTCTTCACCATGGGCTGCCCCCTCTTCACGATGATGTAGGGCCTGAGGAGGGAACGAGCAAAACAACGGAGTGTCCCAAGAATATGACTTCCAAAAAAAAATACAAATTTTCAGATCCCGATAATGCAGGTGTCATTTGGATTAAAGACGAAAAAGGGCAATTCAATATATATGATAGAGCAAAAGACAGTTCCCGGAGTTTCCCTATCGAAGGCAAGTCCGAGGGAGAATGTCGTATGTGCTCTACAAATGACTATTCTAAGATTCCATCACACGCAGCTGTGGGCTCCAGAGTGGGTTCTCCCTCATGCCGTTCATCTAAATCATTCCCACGCTTCACACTTGACATTCGGAAGTCGCGCGACTCCCTCACCTGCAGAGTCGTCCTCCGTCCGACGAGATGTAAACGCAGCGATCGGTCAAGTTGGTGGAGATGGAAACGAACTCGTTGATGAAACCCGCTCGTCTCATCAGCCTGAAGGTGTTGACGAGCTTCTGGTGGTCTCGGATCACACCCAGGATGTTTCCTGTCCACACACACACACACACACGGGCGTCGATACAGATTATGTACACAGCTATTTACAGCTCTACTGTTTACCTTTAAGAGGCTTTTTAATGTTTAGTAAAAAAAATTTTTAAAAAATAAAACAGAAAATCAGCTGAGTCAGCGATTTGAGAAGATGGAAAACCAGAAGTGTTTATGCTTTACTCTGATGACACTGGAGCTAAAAGCTGCACCTGCAGGTACAGAGTGTAGAAGCTCTGATTTGGGGAGTTTCAACATTCTACAGCCATTTCGACAGGGTTTTAAAGGGTAATTCTGCCCGTTTTTAATGGAGAGTCAACGTTTGGGTTACATGCTGACTGAGAACCTTGATGGGAAAAAGGGGGAAAGCGCGTTGTGCACGTACAGTGAGAGCGCGGCTCAGTCCTCCTCCTGCAGGGGTTTGTTTCATATCGTGTGGGACAGAGACAGACGAGTGGAGAACAGAGGAGACTCTGTGCTCCGCCTCCGTGTGAGGGCACATTGGCAGCCGACGCGCTCTGAAGGGCTTTGACACCTGCTGCTAGCAACTAATTAAATGGTGTGGCAGCTAATATAATTTGACAGTTATCTGCGGCGAGAGACAAACATATACAGTAATTAAGGGGCCAAGTTGTGACTCAAGAATAATACCTAGGGGCCGCCGCGAAAATTACCGACTTATCAGCCTCGCCTGCGAAATGCAAAATTACCGTCTGCAAACTAAACAGAATATTCCCCCCCCCCCCTTCATGTTCAGAGGCGACGCGTTCCCACCTTTGAAGTGATCTGAAGCCAACGCATCCACTGTTAATTGTGTCATGTGTTTGTTTATTCATTTATTTATTTATTTATTTATTTAATCCATTCATTCGTGCTGCGCGGCTGCCGGGGAGCGTTACCGTTGAGGAAGACGATGAAGACGCTGGGGTAGGAGAGCTCCTCGCCGCACAGCAGGTTGACGTCCTCCACGCCCAGGTTGAAGGCCAGTTTGATGATGGGGCCGTCCTCCATGTCGGTGGTGATGTGGGTCATCAGGGCCAAGTTCTTCACCAGACCACAGGCCTACACCAGAACCACCACCGTGACTAGAACCAGGCGCGTGGCGAAGAGGAAGTGTGTGTTGTTGTTCCCCGGACTCCCCCCCTGACCCCCCCCCCCACACACACACACACACCCCCGGCTCTCACCTCGCCCTCCGGCGTGTCGGACGGACACAACATGCCCCACTGAGACGGCTGCAGGGAGCGCGGCCCGCTGACCTTCCTGGTTTTCTCGAACTGGGACGAGATCCTGGTCATCATGCCGAGAGCAGAGATGAAGGAGAGGCGGGAGAGGACCTGGGTGACGCCCTGACGGTCCATCTTGAACCTCTTCAGAGACCAGTTTCCCTGGAGAGAGGGAGAGAGAGAGAGAGAGAGAGAGAGAGAGAGAGAGCAAGAGAGAGAGAGAGAGAGAGGAAAACCATCCCATGTCTTCAGTGACCTGCTTGGGTGACATGTCTACATGAAATTTGATTGAATATAGATCGTAAAATGAATAAACGCACTGGGCTTTTCGCTCACTCACCGTGGATATGGCGTTGACCATTCCGTTGGTGATCTGATCCTGTCGCATGTGCTTCACCACGTCGAACTGAGACGCCCTCTGCTTGGGGATGATCTGGTCGGCGATTTTCTTCAGCTCGGAGTTAAACTTCTTGAACAGATCTTCAAAGAGGAGAGAGAGCAGCTGGGACGAACAAGCAGAGAGAGTAGAGTAGAGAGAGAGAGAGAAAGAGAGAGAGAGAGAGAGAGAGAGAGAGAAGGAACCAGTTTTTCAAATACAAATTGATGATCACTTATCTCACTTTAAACGGGGTCAAATGTGCGAAAGAATCAAATATATAAAAACAACTCTTGTCTCCATCAACTCCGACAACTTTGTAACTTTACAGACGTCTTGAAACACAAGCTTTCAGACCGACGAGCTCCTCATTTCTAAACCAATGAATGACTTTGAAACTTTGTCAGGAGGAGCCTGGGGAAACAAAACATGTCTAAATGAACTTGTGTCAAATCTTCAAACTGAACACGGAGTGGGAACAAACAGGGCCGAGGAGTTGACTTGTCATTGTTCCTCCCGTCTCATTGGCTCCGCGCCTCTGATCGGCGCCGACTTGAGGTGCGTTTACGCTCCCATTTAATAACCAGGTGTGGCGGCTCGCTGATAAGCCCCTGACCTGGCCCCCGGCCCATGTCCCCCCGTCCCTCCTCTGCCAGGCCTACAGGAGGCAACGGCTCCCACCAGCACCCCCCACCCCCCCCCCACCCGCCCGCCCCGTGCATTAGCATACATCAAAACAAACAGGCAGCTCTGCTTGAAATTAATAAAGAAATTAAGCTTCCGTTGCGCAGCCAGGCCAATTAGTTGAATGTCAGGGAACCATAATTGGAGAGTGAGGAGATTGCTGGCGTTGTTAGTGTGTAAGCCCCCTATTGAAAGAGGGCTCTGTGCACTCCCCCCCCACCCCTCACCACCTCCTCCTCCTCCTCCTCCTCCTCCTTATACAGAGCAGGTTGGTGGTGGGGGGGGGGCGGGGAAATTAAAGGCCTTAAGACAGCAGTAATTACATTATCAGAGCCGGGGCCTGCGGATTAGCTCAATCGCTCCAGTCAAGGCAGCAATTCTATTGTCACGCTGCTGAAAAATCCCCATGCTTCCACTGCCTCCGGATTTTGGTGCCACCGCATATCTCTCAGGCCTGACAAAGCCAGGGCTGAAATACAGGGGGAGGAGGAGGAGGAGGGGGAGGGGGAGGGGGGGCGGGAGGTGAGGGGGAGGAGGTGAGGGGGTGGGGGGGGGGGGCGGCACGACAACAAAACAGAGGGAGAAAAAAAATAAAAAAATAAAAAAAATAACAAAGCTGAGGGAAAATAATGAGAGTCTTATTAAAGCAAGGAGGCAGGAACAAAGATGCAGGTGAGGGATCGGGGGCGGGAGCGAGCCGCCGTCCTGGGCTACGCTCCTGTGATGAATGCCCACTGAAGAAATGAGCGTTAGCGCTGAAACAACAATCATGTTAGCGAGCGCTCAAACGTGTGCCGCGTTGTGTTCTGGCGGCGAAGAAGCAGGTCGTTGAAATATAAATGCATGAACGAGCAGGAGGCTTAGGCCCGACTCGTTCTCCTCTCGATGAGTTCGAAAGTGAACAAATAAACGGAAGGTCACGGGCCTGAAAGTTGCTTTCAGACGTGCAGTGAACTGCAGAGATCATCTGGATTAGGAGGAGGGGGCGGGGCTAATGTGTGAATGCAAATGTGTGAGTTGAAGCCTCGAGGGTTCCTGCAGACTTTTCAGAAATGCAGAAACGATATAGTTTTTTTTAAGTTTTTTTATTCACAATAATCTTAACGCGTGTATTTATACAGCGTCAGTGAAACTTGCTGATTATCATCTTGCTGAAAGACACGTTGGCATGAGAAATCAGGGAGACGGAGATTGAACCTCCGGACCGCTTTGATGAGTGGACGGCCCATTCTCTCCCCTGAGCCAAAGCTGCCTCAGTGGGAAACAAAGACACTGCAGTCTCTGTTTACTTTGTGAAATCAATACGTGGTGTCCTGCCCCCTGCGGCCCTGCTCATTAGCATGCCCCCCCCGAACTGAATTTCACCACCAACACAACAACAACAACAACAACAACAACAACAACAACAACAACAGACACTAACCACTGACTGTTGTGAACGTGTGAACAGCAAACTACAGAGAAAGTCCAAGAGTCTGAAAATGGCTTATGATTTAGAGAGAGAGAAAGAGAGAGAGAGAGAGAGAAAGAGAGAGAGAGAGAGAGAGAAAGAGAGAGAGAGAGAGAGAGTCCTCACCTGTCCGGCCAACTCCAGACGCTTGTTGCCGTAGTAATCTCTGTCGTCCACCTTGTTCTCGCCCTGGGCCAGAATCACCCTCCTCACCATCACAGCCAGGTAAATGCACTTTGCCCGGAAGTTAAACTCCTTCACCTGCGGATACACACACACACACACACACACACATATAATATTATTATATCTGACACAGAGACGCAGAGTGAGATCAGCCGTCATTGTAGTTTGTTGACGTGCTTTTACGCACAGGCACGTGTGTGAGGATGAGCGACGCCAGCAGCTCTCTGGCCTCCTCCATCTTGGTTTTCTTGGGGCCCCCCCACATGCGCTGTCTCCGCACTTTGTTCCCCAGGTACCTGAGCGCCTGAGAGAAAAAGGGAGGGGGGGTCGTTATTTGGCTTGGAAGTGCATTGTATCAATAGAAAATATTGATAAATTGCTGTTTGTATTTACATCAGGAGCCTACAGGGGGCGCCATGTGGCACCACCATGTTTTTGACAGAGGCCCAGATTAGAGCAACTCTAAATATTTTTTATCTTATTGATAACTGAATTGACAACATCCCCTCCTACCAATCGGAGGGGGTGTGGATTAAATTTGATACTTCACCACTAGAGGTCTCTCGTGTCTGAGCTGTGGTAGGTCAAGAGAATCACAAAGGAAATAATGCACAATGAGCACACGTGCATAGACACACACGCGCGCGCACACACACACGCGCGCACACACATACACACCAGACACCTGAGTCAGCCCTCTACATATCTATAGGAAAGGTCAAAGGTTAATGAGGCTGAAGACTTTCTGAAAGACCACCCACCCTGCCCTCCAAGATGCACAGAGGTGACGTCATATCAGTTCAACGTACATATAAATAAAAAATAACAAACTATCACGTAAAAACACACATGGAAATAAACATATAAACATGGGGGAGAAAAGGTTTGCGTTCGTTTTTGTGTGCGTATCAATTTTTTTTTTTTTTAAAGGGTGACACTGAATTTTGGTTTGGGCAGATTACAACCATTTGATAATCTGATAATCTGATAACAATGTTTCCTCGGCCTTATCTGCCTTTAATTATATAGATTTAGGCCTCATTGTGCTCAATACAATGAGCCAATGAATATCATGAAAGGACATCATGGAGGCTGGCAGACAGACGAACATGAGCGCCGGGGAGGCAACCGAGCGGTTGCCGGGCAGCAAATATGGCCTCGTCAATGCATCGGCGGTTTCCTCCTCCAACGACATAATCTTTATGAAAACCAGTCAGCCAATCACAATCACCTGTTGGTGTCAAAGAAAAACGCCTGGGCCTCCACACAAACGTTCCTGAAGTGGTTGGTGAGACAAAAAAGGCGGAGTCGACGAAACACAAAAGGAATCACCTTTTGTCATCGGCAGCTGGAGGACGTCGGAGTTAATTGGCACACGTCAGGGCGGCTCTCACCTCTGCGCTTTATTTTGAAAGGGGCTGAGGAGCGCTGAGGGTTCCATGTTATTCTTTATGCTCACGACTCATTCTTCTGGGTTTTAAAAGTTAAGATATGGATCCTTACAAGTTTGATTACACATAAAAGGTTTGTTCACAAAATCTGATTAAAGGTCCTGTGTGTAGGATGTGGTGACATCTAGGGGTGCAGGTGCAAGTTGCAGGAGAATGAATATCCCTTAAAGAAGGAGAACAAAGGGGAGGCTTAACTCAAAACTCAAGAGTTAGGTTTGTCCAAGCTGGGCTTCTGTAAATACATGGTGGTGCAACATGGACGCCACCGCAAAGAGGAGACCAACCCGGTGGGTTTGACAGAGTCATGTGACTTTGTGTTGACACGGTGAGGTTGCCAGGCAACCGGCTACATCTTCAGTCAACGTGCCGACGGTGCCGTTTTTACTCTTGGACAAAGTCAGGCCAACGATTAGACCGTTAACTGTCTTTGAAGTCAATGACTTCAATGGCACTATGCTAAATTCATGTTGAACTGTGCAGAGATAATTAATCAACTGTTCAGAGGGACGTGATATTAGTATCTTCACTAAATGTCACTAAATCCAACAGATTGAACTTTTAATGTCAAAGCTCTATTCACTTATTTTGTAATTTTTTTGTTTTATTGAGCCTTTGTGCATTTGTAGTCTGAACGGAAGAATACCACTTTTATCAAAGTATTTTTTTCCTCATACCGAGAGTTGAGCCCTTTGTTTACATCGGCGACATTATTTTATAAATCCAACTAAAAGGAAAGGACTCTCATTCCCGAGGCTCCGTGTGTGTGTGTGTGTGTGTGTGTGTGTGAACTGCGCGCGTACGCGTCACGGCCGACCTTCCACCTCCGCCGTACCTGCGTCTGTGTGAAGATCTGAGCTTTCTGACACTCCTCCAGACTGGGAGCGAAGCTGGCCATCACGTGCTCCTCCGTCCCGATCATCTGCACGATCTCCTGGTCGCTCTCCACACCCATGCCCTGAGCGCAGGAGGGGGGGGGGGGAGACAAACAGTTTGGAACATTCAGCTGCAGTGGAGATAAAAAAAAATTTTTTTAAAAACATCTCGAGCAGGACGCGAGGCGTGTGTGCACAGGGGGGGAGACGGGCTGAACCCGGAGTCATCAGGTATCTCTGACATTTGCTTATGGAAATGCGAGGCTGTGGGAACGGCTCGGTCTGTGCCACAGTGCATGTGGAAGAAGTCGTGCAAGTCAGATGCGCAAGTGCACGGCAAACAGAGCGAGCAAACGCTGCCCTGTGGATAATGACGGCGGCTCCCGACGCCCGGCGCTCACCAGTTGACATGTTTGGAGAAGATTTGTTTCTCGGAGGGACGGGACTTAATGATGCCAGATGGCTCGCTGACATTTTCACTCAGCGCACGCGGACGAGGCATGATCACGGATCTGATGACAAAGTAAATCAGAGCGTTGAACGTTTAACAAGGTGGCGGTGTGACGGGTTTAGTGACACCTAGTGGGGGAATGTTGTGGCATGTTCTCTCGGCTCACCCCTCTCCTCCGAGGGGGGGGGGCAACCTGTGATCACCTTCGGTTATTATTACAACTTGTTTTCTAAGGAAATAGAAATAAAGATGTATGTAATATAATATGGATCTATAATCATATATGTAATCATTCATAAATGTAGGTGATTGCACTCACACAACAAAAGTCTAATTATTTTATAGTTTCAAAGTATTACCTAAATTTGACAAAATGCACCTTTAAACATGACCTCTCATCAAACACATGTATTTTCATCCTGTCAGAGAGCGCAAGGTATGAAAAGATACCGGTTCACATAAAGTTATTTTGGAAGTCTCTATCAAAACAAACGTCCACTTCCTCTCGCTGCCCTGTAGCGCCCTCTGCTGGACACGTCGGTGCACTCAGGGTCCATCTTGATTAAACCTACCTTGAATATGATGGCGATGGGAGCGTCCTCAGACAGCGTGTTGTGCCTCAGGTAGAATCGTCCTTTTTTGACAATCATATTGGTTCTGCTTTTCTTCTCGTGAGTGGAACTGGAAACAAAAAAAAGTATTAAAGAGGCGGCAAAAGTGTTTGCTATCATTGTCTCTGATGACTGTGACTGTGGCTACGAGTTACCTAGTGACCGAGGCTCCAACCGTCCCCTTCCTGTCCTGATCCACGATGATTCGATTCTTAGAAAGCTGCTCTTGAATGAGAATCACCTTCTCCTGACCTTTAACGATGAAGTAACCTCCTGTGTACACATTCAGAGACACCATTTATTGCGTTTAGGTGCCTAAGAGATACATTAGCTATTCAAATGATACATTTGATTCTTTAAAAAAAAAAATTTTTTAAGGTTGTGTTGTGGTCGCGTACCCGGATCCAAAGGACATTCGTTGAGTTTTGAAAACTCCATGGGCGTCTTCCCGGTGAGGACACAGTTGGAGCTTCGCAGCATGATCGGCATCCTGAGAGAAAACACACAGCCGATCGACATTCAACACGAGGCGAAGTCAGGAATCCCTCAGGACCTTAAACCGGTGCAATTATGGAAAAATAATTGACGAGTTTTTGAAAATGAGGGTCAAAGCTAAAGCTGCTCTGGCAAAACAAAGACAAATATAAGGGTCATATTTGTTTGACCGTGCAGAGTGTTTTATGGGGCGCACGGGAAGTTTTTACATTTAGAGATGAGGGAAGTTTTTACCACATCCCAAATGTTTTCTTTAAAAGTAGCACTGAGAGATACTAGGAACAAGTCCTGCAACTTTTTGTTCATTTGGAAACACGAGTTAATAAATACTTCTGCGTCTACATCATGCATCTGAAGCATCTTATCACGCAACCTAAGTGACCCTTTTCTTTGCAAGGGGGACACCACAACAACAACAACAACAACAACAAACATCCAAACAGCTGTGATACCTTCCGATGGGCAGAGCATTGCGGATGATCCTCTGACTCCCTCGCGTGTACTCGATGTCCACAGTGATGGGAGCGGAGTACGTCATGTCTCTGAGACGACACTGTGGAGACACACACACACACACACACAGAACCATGAGCTGCGTCTCAACAGCACAGTCACATGTTCCAAATATTTCATCTGACTTCAAAACATAGTCAGTGCCTGTAACTATCACATAAACCAGGGGGGCCCCGATACGTCGATTGCGAGGGCAGTGCCGGTAGGTTGCCGGCAACGTGTCAACCGGTGCCCGTCACGCGTCAACATGGGAGAGAGAGTGAGAGAAATACACACACACACACCACACCACACCACACACACACACACACACAGTGTGAGAGACAGCGCGTGTCAGGAAGTAATACATCGCTTCTACTCCTCCACGTCAGCCCCACCCGGTCAACACGGCCCCCTGTCAACAATGTGCGGGGCCCCCCCCCCCCCTCCTGTCAACAAATCACTGGTGCCGAAAACGTGTGGGCACCCCCGACATAAACTCACCTCGTGAGGGGAAACGGGTCGAGTGACGTTGAAGCTTTCCTCCACGTCAGGCATCCCCACGTAGATGTTGAGGTATCTGGGGGGGAAACACACATTAGAATCATTAGACTCCATCATGAATGTAAAAGTCACGTGTTGAATGAAGTCAGAAGAAGAGGCTTTGATGTGACTCACTTCAGGTACCACATCGGATCAGCATCGCTTGTGATTTTCTCATTGGCTTTCATGATTTTCTTTATCTGTGAGAATGACATCAGCCATGAAATGAAGTCAAAATAAATGAAGGGCAGCTGCGTGACACACACACACACACACACACACATTACCTCCACATTGATGAAATAGTTGAATGAGTCAATGTGCTGCTTCACCAAACCTTTCACCTGAAAACAATAATAATGATAATAATAATAATATAATCACATATGACAGTACTGATATTACTTATAGAGCGTTAGTGTTGCTGTTTCTTACCTTCAGAAAGGCAGGAAGTAGTTTCCATTTATCCTGTGGGGAAAAAAAGCACATACAATCAACCGTTGTTGTTTATTCTTGTTGTGTTGTTTATAATTATTGTTTGTTAGCAGCTATATAGCAGCTGCTGTCAGAGTGAGCTGACAACACGTGTGATGACGACTGCAAAGAAAAGGTAAACAAACACACACACACACACACATACACACAATAACGGCAACTTGTGTTTCGACCATAATAGCTTATTAGCACATTAGCGTAAGTGTGTGTGTGTGTGTGTGTGTGTGTGTGTGTGTGTGTTGTGTGAATCACCTCCACAGTGTTGACAGGAGCCGCCAGCTCCTGAGGACTCATGTCCCCGAACTCTGCTCCTAACACCTCCATCTTTGTTTCTTCTTCACCTCACAAACATCCAAACTCTGCCCCCTCTCCCTCTCTCCCTCACACACACACATACACACGATGAACACACTCTGCAGAAAGATACCGGAAGTCGCTGCAACATGTGTCCCTCTTGTGTGTTACGCTGTAAAACGTCCGGGCAAGCGGAACCAAGGCCAGAGTTCCGCCTCTGAGTCGTTCTTTGAAGCTGAAAATAAAATACTTTGGTTTAACTTTATTGTTGTTGGGTTTTTTGCATCAGGTAAAGAGAATCACTGTTAATAAATACATCTGTGCGATTATTTTTCAAGTGTTCAAGTATTTGTGAATATATACCGATGTAATGACATCCAACTTTTAAATAACTATTATGATGAAATTTAGAAATTACAAATCTAATAATTTCATATACTTTCCTTCAATTATTTTCTTATAATAAACTGCACACAGGTTCAACATGATGTTTAAACATAAAACAATAGAAAAAAAAAAACAAGGATTATGGCTGTGTATAAAATAGAGTATGTCCACTGGTACAAACTGAAAATGAAAATATTGCAACTTATGATAATCACATAAATATTTCAGATGTGTATAATCACTTGAATGTGTAGTTCAATTCCAATTATTTGCAGTATGTCATTTTGTACATTCACACTGTTACAATTTAAAATCTATATCTAGATTTAAGTTATTTTATAGCAGGAAGTGATTAGAATGAAAATAAAAATAAAAATGTTATTCCATACAACCACAGGCGTGGAAGGGGCATTCTCATCACCACTAGATGGCAAAAAAAACCCATAGGCCAAAATAAAAAACACCAAACACTTCATTTGAATGAACTCGTTTTTTATTGAGATTATCATCTGGTGAATCTATCACCCATCTATAATCTGAGTGAACTCTGTTAATGGGAGTATGTGAGTCCTGATCTACGCTGTGTCAATCAAACCCCAGAACATGAATATGATCAGCCCCCCTGCGCTCATCCTCTACTGTCTTTGCTGCTGGACGTGTCTGTTGTTGCTGCTCAGCAGTTTGGGATAGGCCGTCCCGATGGAGCGTCCGTGTCGGATGACCACCAGCTCGATCTGACACTGATCGATGTTGACCACCACCGAGGTGCTCCGCTCCGTGTTCATGAGGAAGACCACGGTGATGACGGCCATCTCGAACTCCGGGCTGGTGCCGATGAAGGCGCTGCCCACCGGCTTCACGATGCCGTGCCAGCTGAACTGCAGGTTCAGGACGTGGTCGTCCTGATCGGGCTGAGGACGGAGACGCACGAGGCGCGGCAGGTTCAGGTCAGGTCAGGTCAGGTCAGGTGAGGTCAGACGCGCCAGGATGAGGTTGAGATAAGATAAGACAAGGTAGGGTAAGTTTAGATGAGATATCAAGACAAGATAAGATTAAATAAGGCTAAGACCAAATGAATAGAATAGCATGGGATGGAATTTGGGGGGAGCTTTAGATTAGAGGGTAAGATAGGACAAGATAAGATTAAGATAAGGTTAAGACTGTTGTAATAGAATAGATCTGAACCCAAATGAATAGAATAGAATAGAATGAAATTTGGAGGGAGATTTAGTAGATAAGATAAGATGAGATAAAGATGAGGACAAGACAAATAGAATAGAATAAAATTTGGATGACGTTATATAAGATAAGATAAGATAAGATAAGGTGCTGTCACACTCACTAAGTCTGACTGTTTGGCTTTGTATCCCTTGTAGTCCAGGTTCCGGTTCTTCTCCTGCAGGTAGAACTGGATCCAGTTGTGGAACCCAACCAGTTCATTTCCGGATCTCGTTTCTCCAACAAAAACATGCTCGAACCCACTGGAGTCCAGTCTGGAGGGGTTCGACAAAAAGCACTCGCAATGAAATATGACCGACAATAAGTGAAGTATGCAACAGTCTGGCACGGCAGATGATGTTTTCATGCTTCAGCTTCTCACCCGGCGTTCCTCTGTCTGTAGTACAGATGGAACCAGATCAGGTTCAGCTGGTTCTTGAAGAGTCTCAGGTCGGCGCTGGACTGTCCTTTGCTCACCAGGTACTGATGAGCTCGCTGTGGACCAACCCGCAATCACGACACAATCAGTGAAGAGGTCAAAACCCTTTTTCGAGGCTTTTCAGAGAAAAGAAGCACTGCTGGTGTTTTCACATGTGGTTCACAGTCTTTCTAGAGCCGCGCACAGTTTTCCAGTGACCCTCTTCGGGGAGAGAGTCCCGGCCAAAATGCAACATTCCACAGCTGCAGACAGATGTTTTCCTCCCTGACATGTGTTCACTGTCGCTCTGAGGCAGGAAGAGGCTCAAGCCCCCGCCGAGCACCAAGCTCCCGCTGACTGTGGGAAAACAACAAACAAGTCCACGGGGGAAACGGAATAACAAAATAGGATTCGTGCTGGAAGTCTCTGCCCGGTTCTGTACTGAAATACAAGCGGGCTGGAGGGTTCTTTGCGCTGTTTGATACGAGGGTCTGCAGATGACGGAAGGTTTTTGGAGGATGCTTATCAATGGATCTTTTAGTTCTTTGAGACCTTAGTTCAGAATCAGTGTTTTACCCGAATGTCTAAAGATGAGCCGTGTTTAAATTTCATTGGGGCACTTGATTTGTTTAAAATAAAAAAAACCTGCAGTTCACAGGGTGGCCACTTGAGGCTGACGTCCAACAGTGAGTCAATCCCCATAGACTCCCGTGTGAAAATGGCCAACTTTAGAAGTGAATTAAAAATGTTTAAAGTCTGGTATTTTTTTTTCTGAACTTGCTTATTCTTATTCTTCATGAATCTATAATCGCCAAAATGTTTTATTTTTTTCTCCATCACCCTTAAATGAGCCCATTAATGTATGTTTACATGAGGAGCGGGTCTTCTCCACGGGGGCCGCCATGTTTTAATTTACACACTAAACATCTTCTGAGTTCTAATAACAACTGAAGTCGACCGTAGGTTCTCCTTTATGTTCAGAAGGGTGAGGGTGAGGTGCTGGATGCAACCTCACCTCTAGAGGTCACCAAACCTTACACACTGCACCTTTAATGGTGTCATAAAATTAAAAGAAAAAGCCCGTTACCCAGCACATTACAGTCTGAAGGGGCCCGAGACAGAGAGAGAGAGAGAGAGAGAGAGAGAGAGAGAGAGAGAGAGAGCGCACCGGCTGTCAGACAGTTAAACTGTGTGAGGTTTGTCAGACGCTGCATGTTGTGTCATGTCCTCTGCACCTTCATGACGGCTGTCTCCAGGACGGCGTCCAGGAAGTGGTTGTTCTCAGCCAGCTCCTCCGTGGTGACTCGCTCGGTCACGCCTGTGGAGCGTTCGTAGTTATCCAACAGCTTCATGAACCCTGCAGGGCACAGAGAGAGGGAGAGGGAGGGAGAGAGAGAGAGAGGGGGGGAGAGAGAGAGAGAGAGAACGTTCAGGTCTGAACAGTGTGGAGGGTTAGAGGGAGAGGGGGGGTGGGGTTGCACATGTGGGTGTGGACCCTCACAGGAGGTGGTGGTCATGTTCTTGAGTTTGTCCTCGTTGACGTTGGAGAACAGGGGCTGGGAGGCGTGATCGGGGACATTGTTGTTGCCCGGGTTCACGAAACCGGCTCTGCCCTGCAAAGTGTCAACAGACACAAAGCTTTATGAAAACACATTTGTTCATGCTGTGGGTTGGATGGATTGAGAGAGGGGGGGAGAGAGGGAGAGAGAGAGAGAGAGAGAGAGAGAGAGAGAGAGAGAGAGAGAGAGAGAGGCCCACACCTGAACAGACACATTGTAGTCGATCCCAGGCCTCAGACGATTCACATCCAACCTCCACAGCTCATTGAAGAGGTTTGACAGCTCCTGACTGGTCTGAGCAGCTGGTCTGTCGCCATGATACAGGAATACATTTAAAAAAAAGAAAAAAATAGAATTTGAAATTAAAAAAAAAAAAAATAAGAAGAAGAATACAAAAAATCATGATATTCAAACAAAGTAAACGTACAATAATAACTCATAAACATGATGAAAACACTTTTTATCAGGATGAATCATCTTTAAATGGACTTTACCTTGATGCATTCAGCCCAGTGAGAAAACCTGCAAAAAGCAGGAGCACTCCACCAAACCTGCAGAGGATCGACTCTCATTACACACTGACACCAACAGTGAAAAAGCTACTTAACTGCAAAATAAAATTAAAATAAAAGAATGACAGCTATTTAGACTGCAGCAATAGGATTAAATCATACTTTATAATAATAATAATAATAATAATAATGATGATAATGACAGTTAAAAAAGCTTCACATTTAGTTTGAAATACGAGTCAAAGATATAAAGATACATACAGAGGAGACATGGTGCGTTCAGTTTCCTCCCCTTCAGCTCAGTGTCTCTGCTCTGCTCCTCTGTCCCCACCAGGCACCTACTCGGTCCATGTCCACTTACTGCGCATGCGTGACTGTGGACCTACATGAACCGTGGTGGACACATTTCAGCTGTACGGACACTAGAGGGCGCTTTGCCTCCAACATTCACTTTTGTTTCCAGGATGAGATTAAATTTTTTAAAGAGTCTATGTTAAATCACCATTGTCAACAGGAAGTGGGTTATTATCGTTTCCATGTTTCTTAAACTAGTGTTGGATGGTTAAACATAAGTTGTAGTTTCATGTAATTACAGAACATTAACTAATTCATGACAAATAAAGAGAATAGAAAAGAGTCCACTCATTTACAGGCTGCTTGATTCTTTTAATGACTTTGATTTTAGGACAAAACATCAAGGCTCCCACTGAGCTCATCACTCCATCTTAATGACTTTGACTTTATTGGAACAAAAGCCCAATTGATTTAAATAACTTTATTGGTCCTAATTTTGATCTAAACGTACAGCACAGCACAAATAATCCCCCCCACACACACACGTTATGTTCTTAGGTAGAAATAAGGGACATTATCTTACATCACAAAATAGAATATGACTTTATCCCTCCCAAAAAACAATGAGCCGATCTATTTCCATTAAAATTCAATTAAAAAAATAAACAAATTTGTATAGAAATGTGTTGGATTTAAATACCATGCAGTGATATTCAATAGGCGTTGTACTATGTGATATAAATCGGTGCATATGCGTGCATAGTATTATTGTTGAAAAACCTTTTGAGACATTATAGAATAATCGTCAATGAATTAGCAGGTTTTTAGTTCTGTAGAAAACATAGCAGCTGTTTGAGAATCAGTACTTTACACTAACATCTAAAAAAAAACAACAAAAAAAAACGGGGAAAATCTACTCGGCTAATTCTATTAAAGGTCACCTCTTTTTCCCAAAAAAATATTTCCACAGACATGAGGCAATTTAGAAGACATATATTAAATCTATATTGGCATATTCTCCATGTCACCTTTCTGCTGCTGGTTGTGTCATCAAAACAAAGATAACCAGCACATCCACAAGTAGAAAATATCTCCAGAGACCAGCTGGCAGGCAAGCAGTGGTGTTGCCCTAAAGGTTCCCTCCGTCATCATGGGACAGTGATGGAGACAAAGTTCCGGAGTGATAGTGGTGACTGGACTGTACGCTTTCACAAATCCATCACGTAAAAAAATAATAAGAATAACAGGAAACTACAAAGACACTAATACTTTTGGCTCATTTTCTGAGTGAAACACTAAAATGAAATGTGGGAGCATTGTTGTTATTGTTATTGTTGTTGTTGTTGTTGTTGTTGGGTCTGTGTGTGGCGGCAGAGGGTTGGCACAGAGTTTGATTCACAGCAGGACCAGGTCTCGGGCTGTTGACGGCCTCATGCGTTGGAGTCCTCGTCTGTTACGCTGGGGTTGGGTGAATTTGAAATCTCTTTGAAGAATTCGTCGTCTTTCAGCATGCTCTGAATAATTTTTTCAAAAGCAAAAAAAAGAGGGAAAAGTTATCTAAGTTATATAAAAGTTAATTTATCTTCAAAACGTTTAATGAAACAGTGTGAGTGATGTCTCCATTCTCACCGTCAGGTTTTGAATTCCCTCAGAGAAAGCACCGATCTGTCTCACGGTTCCCTCGGAGTCATCCATCTGTGAGAGCGGGAGCAGGTCATGAACGGAAAACCAACAATAGACAATAAAAGATACAAACAACAAACCAAAAAACATCTCATGTGATGTGATGGATTCACTCGCCTGTTCCAGCCGGTCGAGGTCGTCCTCGTAGATTTGGAGCTCAAAGCCTTTCTGGAAGCTTCTTCCCTTTGGCATCTCCACGTCCATCGGACACACGTACTCTTCACTGTCTTCCTGCTTCTTCTTCCTCAGACTGCCGAAGCTGCCGAACGACAGTTTCTTTGGCTGGAATAAATGAGGACAGAGACGATGAAGACCAACTTTGAATTTAGATTCAGTGTAAATAAACATATGGAGAAGAGTCCAAGTCCCGCCCCCGTCCTATATACGTGAGCTGAGGTTTAGGTTAAGGTCAACATGATTTACCTTGACTTTGGTGGTGGCAGTGAGCAGAGTGTAGTCTGGGTTCTCCAGACACTCCTGTTTGAGCTGCTGAGCCTCTGAGCCAATCAGCAGATTGAAATGTGTGGCCAGGTGGCGCCGCAGCAGAGTCTTGTTCGGGGGGATGTTCAGCAGCAGGGCCATCGTCTCCACGTTGAACCGTGGCTCCAGCACCTGAGGAGAGGGGGGGGGGGGTGTATATGAGAAGTCCCATTATAGAGAGTAGCAATATGAGAGGTTGGAATAATAATCTGCCAAAGTAACTCAGGGAGCCAACCATGGTAGGCCCCTCCCACAAGGGCAATAAACTTTACTTTATTCATTTATTTATTCCGACCCTTTAATTTGTTTTGGAATCGTGTTCACTGAAGCAAAAGCGCATTACCACGCATAAACGAATATGAAAAGAGTTTTCATAAATATACCTCCTGAAACGACTCCTTGAGTCATGGACTTCATCTGATCTAACATCTAATTTCGCGACTCTCTCTACACAGGGACTCTGTTTTGGAATCAGAGCGGCTATGTAGAGACTGTTGCGGCTCCGTGTGGGTCCGGCGGTCACGGTGGACCATCAGATGTAACCGACGCCTCTGCATCGAGGAGTCAGTCTCTTCTGGAGAAGCAGATTCTCTTACCATCAGGCCTCCGTGCACACCGCTGCCCCTCAGGTTGGGCGCGTACTCTGCCAGATCCACAGACCGAAGCCATTCCATCACCCTGTGGTTGGTCCACTGGGAAATCTCGGCTGGAGAGATGTTGTTCTGTGGGGCAGGAAGCAGAGGGGAGGGGGGGGGGGGGGGTCACAATCTAAGAGTCTCTTTGAATTTAGATCGGCGGATCAAGCGGTCCGAGACCTCATCCGACGGCCGCCGACGCAAACAGTTGGGCTCGTAGTTGTTGAGTCGCAGCACTTGTATGGCTCGCTTGATGCTCAGGTGATGCAGGACGCTCCCGACCTTCAGAGAAAGCAGGTCGTCCTGGGGGAGAGCAAGAGAACGACGTCAGTGTGGTGCCGAGGCTTCGGCGGCCAGAGCCGGAGGGCAGATCTTTGGCCGCAGTGTCACAGAGGGTGAGAAAAGACTGTGGGATTCATCCTAATATAACAGGAGATGGCGCCGCAGTGGTCAGACCCACTTATCCACGGGCTCCGTGGATTTCTCTGGCCGACACTCACCACTGTCATGTAGTGTAGCATGCGGCCGTCCACCCTCCCCTCATCAAACTGGGTCTTATACTGAGGCAGACCGATGTCATCCAGCCACCCTGAGGAGGAGGAGGAGGAGGAGGAAGAACAACAATCATCCTCTGAGGCAAATTGTGATTTGTGAACGTGGGCTCCAGAAATAATCATTTGATTCGAGGAGGATTGGAAAACGGAGTTAGATCCACATCATGTTCTGTCAGTACTCACTGGTCACCCAGCTGTAGTCCAGCTTTCCCTTATTGTCCTCTTCCTCAGAGCCGAGGGCCTGCAGAGCCAGCTGCAGCTTCTTCCTGTGCAGCGGGTGTTTGATGCCCAGCTCCTGCAACGACCCAAGAGAGGACAAGTGAGGACCACACGTCCCACCGAGGAAGCCACACTTTTGGACCTCTGTCCGTCCACCAGCGACCGGTAAGCCGATTCAATCGCTCTGCTCGGTCTCCTCACCCGCTCCAGATCCTGTTGAGAGGCCTGTAGCAGCGTCTGTCCAGAGGAGATCCACACGCGAGCCATGTTCACGTACAGACCCAGACCCTGCTCCTGCAGCCAGTCACACACCTGGTCCTTTGACCAGCGAGCAAAGGGTGCGTCAACCTCACTGAGGAAAACACAGACGGAGAGGAAATTACTTTTAAAACACACTTTTAATACCAACAAATGATGAAAAAAAAAAAATAGTTGAGGTCGTCGATATATATATTACATCTTTCGACTGCTCAGTTTAAGGTCCCTGCACTACCTCCATGTCTCGTTTTACACCACATGCACAGCAAAGGATCCACATTCCGAGTCTCATTATTCCGGCTGAATGCACACACTCACTTGTTGACTCGCTGGAGGTCACGTGACCAGCCCAGCCTGGGTCCCGCGGTGGCTCGCACGCCACCCCGCTTAAACTCGCCCTCTGGTAGGTTGTCGTCGAGAGTGAAGGTTGTCGACTGACTTCTTTTTAACCTTGAAAGGAGAAAAGTAAACACGATTCAAGTACAAAGTGTCCGACAGGAGTGAGACTAGTGATGGATGATGTAAATCTCATCTACACAGTGCTCATATTCATGGCTGACAACGAATGAAATTAAATCAAGATCCTAATTATTCTGTAGGAAATTAAAAAAAAGGTACAGTGTGAGAGACCTGGTGGCATCAGCTGGTGAGGAATATCCATCACCTCATCCATACCTTTCAAAGACTGAGAACCCAGAACAGAGTTGTAATTAAAAAAATTTTAAAAGCTGTTAAGTGTGTCCATTCTGGGCTACTGTGAAAACAAATGTCAATAAGATAAGATAATAAAACTATCAATCTGTACATTCAGGTGAATATGGGCTTATAAATGCGTCACTATACAAACTCTGATTCAATAGAAATTGGAACAATTGCACCTGAATCTCGCATGCTGGACCTTTAAATGTAATTTTTTTTTTAAATGAACGAATTATTAATGAAAGTTTGCCATTTTTGTACTCACTTCCCAAAGAACTTCTTTATTCCCTTGGACTTCTTCTTGCCCTCCGGGGTGGTGGGGAGGGTGTGGGTGCTGTCGCTGTTCGCCGACCTCTGCGGAAGCCCGGCCAGATCCAGATGGTCGGTGCCCTGTCGCTCCGTTTCAGCTACACAAACACATCCGCACACAACACCATCAACAACCGCGTGGGAAACACTCACAGACGAGCGGAGACAAGAGCCGCTGCACTGGGCTGGAAAAAAAACACTGCTAAACCTAGACTGACAGGAGGAGGAGGAGGAGGAGGAGGTGGAGGAGGAGGTTACCGCGGTGGGTATTAAAAGCAACACCTTGTCTAATGAACAGTACATGCATTAGAGTTTGACTGACCAGAAGTTTTATTTTATTAAAAAAAAATTTTTTTTTTTTTTTAAGGTTTAGGCAATAACCTGGATCTCAACACAGATTTTTGTGTTTAAAAAAGAAAAAAAAGAAAAGTATAAACAAATACATGCAGACAGACAGAGAGGCAACTCAACATACACAACAGAGGGGATATATGTTGAACAGTCGACACTTGTGCAATTGTGGGTGGTGAGTGACAGGGGGGGTGTGGTTGTTAAAGCGCGGCCGCTACGGAAACGTGATCAGCTGACGGATGAGTTAAGAAGAAGAAGAGGAGATTTAAAAAAAATAAAAATAAATAAAAATCACGTAGGATTCATTCGGCAGTTTCCTTTGTTTGGGAAAACTACCGCCACCCTACGATGAGCTGTGGATGATACTGTACCTAGCATAGGCGCGCTCGCACTCCGGCTGCGGTCTTCATGTGTTACAACGCACACACAACACACCACATCGTCCAACAATAAAAAGGACAAAACAAGAGGACAGAAATTGTGATTGAAATGACAACAGGATTGGGGGAGGTGGTGGGAGGGGGACACAGACATATACATGTACAATCCACACTCACACACACACACACACACACACACACACACACAGGACGAAGGACACACGACAGCACAGAAACAGACTTCCATAATTAAATGGGGACCACAGGTTGCGTGGGCTGAAAATGATGGTTCGTACAGTGAACCTCATGGGTGTGGCTTGAGAAAATAAAAAAAAGTTGTTCTTGGTGGAAGGAAAAATCCTGGTAAACAACCGGTCTGCTCCGCCGCTCGCCTCATGTCACTAACAGTGACATACGCATGCTCACTCGCTCACACACACACACACACACACACACTCCAGCTGTTCAAGATAAACGCTGTGCTCTTACCGAGGTTGGGAGTGCTGCCAGACTTTTTGCCCCCACGGATTTTGAAGAAACCTTTTCCAAATGACGAACGCGCCTTCCTGGAGCCAAAGCTGTCGTCCTCTGTAGAGGGGGGCAGAGTGGCTGAGGGACCCGGGGGAGGTTTTTCACTTAACTTAGTGATCTCTTCAGGCGGGCGCTGACAGGAAAATAAACACGAGTCGAGTTTGACACCAAGTTATAAACATCCAAACGACCATATATCAAATATTTGGTGAGCTTGAATAAACGGGAGATCTCCTTTTACCTTCTCAGCATTGCTGGTCTCGCTCTTCTCCAGCTGTTCCTGGCTGCCAGTCTTTGTGGCGTCTTGGCAGCTGGAAAATCACAAGCCACAACAATAAATGCTTCAATCAGGAGGTAATAACTTTGCCTTGTCATTTGAAACCACAGTGTAATGGCTGATTAACGTATTACTGTTTATTCCATTCTATATGCACTGGGATTAAAAGAAAGAATGTAGATGTGCATTATGTCCGCTTCATATTTCACCTCTCTGCATCTGTTGGCGTGGCCTCGGTCATTTGCTCTGGGTCCGAGGGGCTCGGTGTCGGTGATGGCTCTTCACTCAGTCCATTGAGACTTTCCAGCTGAGCAAGATTTAAAAAAAAACAAAAACAAAAACCAAAAATACACATTTAAAGATGGAGACAAAAAAAGCAGACAGGCAAAATGAGGCCACTTCAAGCTCAGAAAACACAGCAGCAGTCGAAATCAAGTCGCACGCACACTGGACTGGCAGGAGATGTTATTCCATTAATTGGACCTCAGGCCCTTCAACACTCATTTCACAAGTGTGAAATCCAAAGGAGCTGATGATGCTTTTCCGAGCACTTAGAGAGTTTAATGCAAACTGAAGCCACTCGAGGGCAAAAGGGTGGGAAGTGAAGGCAGAACACACGACTGCATACATAAGAAATCCCCTCAATGAGCAGTGTGCGAGACGATGGTCAAATTGATATAGGATCTGGACAATGTTCCTTTATTGAATAAGTCACATCGACGTGTTATTTTAGTGTTGTTTTTCAGCGTGATTGTACAAACCTCATCCGGGCTCTTGCCTTTCACCTGCTGAAAATCTGTGTCTTCTTCTCGCTGAGCCTCAAAGGGCACGGGGGTGGTCGATGACAACGTGGGGGAAACGTCACCTGCGATCTCGCCGTCTTTGGTTTTCTCTGCAGAGGAGAAGAAATCAACGGTTACATTGTGTAACGGTACGATTGGACAGGTACAGTGAGAATCTGCCGTCTTATTTGGCGACGGTCGGACCTACTGTAACCGGGCTAGAACGGACGAGCATGGAGCCTATTGACGGCAGTCTTATAATAAAACAGGAGACACGGCATATTCGAATGTTCACGTCATGTCCCACCTTTCTTCCCTTGTACCGACATCACCATGTCTTGAACTTTCTTGTACCGTAGCAGCGACTGCTTTAGTTCTTCGATCTTGCGATCCTGCAAAGTTTGAGATCACAACACTTGGCGGTGAGCCAGAGTCAAACCACATTGTTTTGGTAAAAGTGCAAATCAACACTTACCTTCTCCTCATTGGCTGCCATCAACGATTCAACTGCCTTTTTCATTCTCTGCACTTCCACATCTGCACAAGAAAAACAAAGCACTTCAGTGGGGGAGTGTGTCTGTGTGTGTGTGTGTGTGTGAGTGTACAGGCTAATAAATGGAGATCTTATACCTGCATGAGCAGTCATTGTCGTGGAAAAGCACAGATATGAAGAAAACACTTATTAATGCAGATAATGTCACACAGCACTGCACATGACAACATCACAGGTTAAGCAGGGCACACGGGTAATCGGTGTGAGCAGAGGAAGGCACAGAGGTAACAGATGATTATTGATGGAGGACAGGAGGAGGGAGGGAGGGAGGAAGGATGAGTGAGCAGCCTCAACGGTTAAGACATGACAACACAGTTCATTCCTCATTCCTGTCGGACACAGAGAAGCAGACATTCTTTACGTTGTTGATCCAGGCTGGTACAAAAAGGGATACACACTGGCTTCTGGATGACCTCGGAGTCTCTCGGCTCAAAATGAGAAAAACAGCGGCGCTGTGTGGTCAGGTATTAGCACTTCCAACAGGTTATACATGTATATATATATATATATATGGACAAGCAGAGTTCATGTGGCTCATGCTCGTTCATGCAGTCAGGGGCAGAGATGGGTGCAGTCATTTAGTGCAATGATCAAACACAAACGGAGAAACCCCCCTTACGTTTTTCTTTCAGCCTCTTTCTAAGAGTTTCATCTGGAGAAACTGAACAGGACAAAGATCATGAAACAAAAACTGGTTGGTAGGCAGATTCTGACTTCTTCAGTGTCTGAGATCGAAGTGGAATAAATGAATGAATAGTGCCTTTCCTTCCCTTTATACGCTAACATTGCGATACAACAGCAAACCTTTTAGTCAATGAAATGAAATATTGATGTGATTTGGTTAAAAACACTGATCTCCAAAAAGGTTGCCGACCCCTGCGCCCGTAACAAGTAGACGTCACTAAATTCTACACACTGTATCTTTAACACGTCACGTTGACAACATCATGCACGTGTCTTGCATTTCAGACTCTCCCACCTCTCTCCGCGGGATCCGCACCACTCAAGGCCGTGGCCTTGAAGCCCGCCTCGTCCTGCAGCCTCCTCATCTCTCCGTCTGTGCCCTCCAGCTGCCTCCTCAACGCCACCAGCTCCTCCTGTCCCACAGAAGACAACGGTGAGGACATTTCCCCCACCACCACCCCACCCCCCACCCCACCCCATCGTACCACAAACAAATAACAACACAACGATTCACAGACGATGATGTGGAGCACAATCACGCAGGCCACACCTGCTCATGGGAGGACTGGGGTAAAGACAAATACGGGAGTCATTGTTACAGGAAAATGCAAAGTCATTACTGGAGAGAGAATCAGGCAAGGAGAGAAATTAAAGGGATTAAGTGGGGTGAGAGTATCGAAGGATGAAAAGAAAAAAAGAAACGAACTTAGACAAATTAATCAAATTAGGGCAAAGAAGAGGATTTTAAGTAATTTTATCCAACTACACTGGACAAAGTATGTGGTTTGACACTAAGCGTTTTTTTGGTTTAAACAGGCACTGTATGTTACATTCATGGACCCGCGCTGTGCTCCGACATATGCTGCACTTTCTCCACCACACATTATGCACACTCTGGTGGTTCAGTCATTCAGGGTTCAGCGTCTTGCCTGTGGACACTTGGGCATGCAACCTGACATCACTCTGCCTAAAATGGGGCGAAGAGGAAACGGCTGCACAGCAGATTTCAGGATTTTCCTCGTCAAAAGAAATAAAAAAATAAAAAACAGAACGGGAGCCAAAGGGAGAGGTCAAAAACCATAATCATATGGCAAGCACGACAAGTCATCCTGAGAGGAGCCGACCTTCATAGCCTGGAGTTTGTGCTCCTTCCTCTGTTTCTCATACTGCATCTGGCCCATTTTGATTTTCAGGCTAGAAAGCTTGGCCATTAGCGACTAAGCGGTGAAACCGAGGAGGAAAGAGAAGATAGAGGTGCGAGAGGCGAAAGACAGACGTGGTCAAGAAGTTGAGAATCGAATCGAGATATTTATGGAGAGAACACTGTTTTCCGGGTTTATACGATGAACACTCACCTTGGTTGATTTGAGCTTCTTTTCATACAACAGTTTTTCACTTTCCATGTCTGTCAATCTGTACCGCAGCTCATTTATTTCGAGGATCAAATCCTGAAAGAAGAAGAAGGATTTACAGATTACGCAGCACAAACTTTATGGAGGACATCTACATTATTATTATTTTATTTATTTATTTATTTTAAAGGGACTGGTGCTTTAAAGAAGCAGCAGCAGTGACACAACCACAGGAAGCAGCTTGACAAAAAGAGTTCATCAACGAATCTAAGTGAGGTGAAACTCGGACACGGAGTTATTGCTCCGGTTGAGTGGGAGACGACCACACCGCCGCAAGAACAACATCGTGTGTTTGAAAGCGTTCCAAGATTTCTGCGCCCGGCAAATGAACCCTCCACGTCTCTATGAAAACCAATGATTGATGTCTTAATGGGGCAAAGGAGTCAAATCAGATAAAGTTGATAAACATTGTGCGCAGTGATGTTTCCTATGCTCTGAGCACAGCTGCTGGCACTTTAACGGCAAAGTTAGTGCATCCCTCCCCAACATGTGTCAGATGACATGACTGGGTGTTTATGTGGGGTGTGTGTGTGTGTGTGTGTGTGTGTGTGTGTGTGTGTGTGTGTGTGTGTGTGTGTGCGCGCACGCATATGTGTGTGCGTACTTAGAGGAGTTCGAAGGGAGAGGGCCGACACAAAGAGGATTCCTGTCCTAATAATTAGCCCACATACCTCACTGTCTCTGAATCTGTCATCAAAGTCCACTCGGTCCTTCTCGATGGAATTTAGCTTCAGTTTCAGGTTGGACACCTCAGAGATCAGCTCCAGCTTCTGGTTCTCCAGGGCACTTCTGCACATCAGCTCCTGTGGTGACAAATAACGACGGAAATGTTATAAAAATGGACTGCGTTCATTATTCGTGCATTCCTGCAGGTCACCTTCAAAACTACGACACACACACACGACCCTCACGATATGGGTATTGTTTGTGTAAATATCCAAAATGGTCAAATGGGTGCAGGTGATTATGACACTTTCAAAAAGGTCAGTTCCAGTTCTGTCAAGTCTTGTTTTTCCTATCACAGTGGATTAGTAGAAAATGGAGGCTAAGTGCTTGGAGCTAAAGGAAGGCGTGGACAGGTGCCAACGGGATGGCTGATGGGTAAACCAGCTGAATATCCCCTGTACAAGACTTAAAATGTTGATGCACAAAACACACACACACACACACACACACACACACACACACACACACGTACACAGACCTGTTGCAGCATCTCTTCAGTGGCATTGAGTTTCTCCCTGTGCTCGTCCAAACACAAGTCCAGGTCTCGGATCTTCTCTCCCTGAGCCTCCACCTGGTCTGTCAGCACACTCACCTGCACCGGACAACAGCATTAAAAAAACAAAACAAACATCCACGGTTCTCTGTTGTTTAGTGGAAATGTGATATTTTTTAATATATTACATGGTGGCTACCTGAAGCACAAGAGACTCCTTATCACTTTCTATCCGGGTGAGCCTTTCCTGGTAGTGGTCACCACCGCTCAGAGACACATGTCCATTGGACTGCAGGGACAGAGGAGGGCAGGGGATCAACAATTCACTAGAAAAAGGTCATTTTCGTCAGACACAGAGAAGCGTTGCCTGTGAGCGGTGGTTCCTGTGCTGATCTATCAGAAAGGTTTCAAACAGTGTTTACATGAACTGGTCTATATCAAAGTGGTTACGCCGCTTTGCTCCGCTCAGACAAACCCATACAAGGCTGAGAAGAAGAAGAAGGCGGCGGCGCACGTGCACGGTGCCGTACACACACAGTGAGTTACAGCATTACACAAAAACTCTGGCATTCATCTGGCCTCCGGCCCATCACTCTCCCAAACAACCCTCTGGCTCCCAGGAGGCTGAGAGTGTTGCTTGTAGCGCACGGTCTCCGTCAGTGACGACAACAGCACTTCATGTTGCATTCCCAGTATACTGAGAAGAAAAGGGGCAGACATGTTTTCACTTAGCAAACAAGTCTGCAGAGACGTCGGGATGTTTGCCCGCGCTCGTCTGCAATCACTGACTTTTAATGCAGCACAAACACGGCGAGCTTATCGAGCAGCAAACCAGATGTGCCGGCGCTTGTTTGGAGAACATCCCGTCAAAGCGTCTCAGACAAAAACCTCTTCCATGACCACAGAGCTCTTCCACCAAGGGAAGTGCTACTTTGTTCGATCATATCAAAAGGTGAACAGGCAAGAAAATAAAAAGGAACAAAAACAGCTTTAGGGAGGAGCTTAAACGTGAGCAGCACCAACACAAAAGTCACGTTAAAAAAAGGGTCATGTGAGTAGGATTGTTGTGAAAAAATGAAACGGATATACAGGTGTTTTTATAATGAGCCTCTCACCATGTGACCATGGAGCCACTCCACCAGACTGTCAGCAGTGGAGTCTGGGATCTGGCAGCGCAGAGTCTCCCTCTCCTCGCTATCCATCATCTCTAGGACACTCCTCAGGTCCTCCAGCAGGTGAAGCGCCCGCAGGTTGCCCATGAAGGGGGAGGTGGGCGACTGGCAGTCAAATATCCCATTGGAATAGTCCAGAGCCTTGGAACCTGGGATGAACAACAACAGAAGGAGGGGCATTAGAGAGAGCGAGAATTCAAGGAAAATACAATTCATTCATTGATTACAGATTAATGTCTACGAAGACACGTTTGCATCCCTGATTCCAGCGGCAATTCAAGTAACCTGTAACTGTTCCTAAAGCCAATAAGTGTATTTACACAGATTTAAAAAGAGAGTAGCAGTGGTGAACGTGGCTTGGGGCTACACAGTCTAGATGAGGACACAAAGACCGCGACAATCTTCAAGACACGCATCACATGACTACTATCTAAAATGTCAGCTGTGAATCGAACCATGACAAAGCAGCAGACGAGCTTTGATGAATGCCGAGTCACGGTCATGGAGTTACACATCAGAGGCTTTGGCGCCTTCAGCTTTGCCTTAACTCGTAAAAACACAATAAGTCATGAATTTACAGCTGGGGTTAAATGTTATGCAGACGCAGCTGCATATAACCCGCAACGCAACTTTCCCTTCCGAGCATGGAGGAGAGCCACTGATGGCCGTCAGTTATCATGAAAACTCAAAACGTTTCTCTATTCTGGGCTTCTGTAAAAAAAACTAAAAAACAAAAAAACTAAATAAAGGTGGCGTAGAACCTACACCTGATATAAACGTAACAGCTAATAAGAAATAAAGTACAACGAGTGTGCATTCCGCTGATTTTACACTCATAAAAGCAACAGTGGGATTATGTGATTACCCATTTCTGCTGAAAGGAAGCAATATCATTTTATCTCCTGTGTATCATCTGAAAGAAAACATTACCTGCTATAATGCCATCCATCTGCTCCAGGGCAGCTGCCAACATGTCGCTGGCATCGGACATCATCTTGGATCGCTGGTGATTCTGGAAAAGAAATTCAAACTCCGTGAATAAAAACAACCACTCTGTCGATGAAAAGGCATATTTTCTGAACGGTGAAACGCACAATAATGAAAAATCTGAGGAGAGCAGAGCATTTGAATTGCGTTCAACTCTTTCTGGAAGTGAGGCAAAGTGACGTAACATGGTGAGGTCATGTAGCGTTCGTTCCACGTGTTGGGTCGACGGAACAGCTGCTCGCTGGGTGTTTGTGAGGTGAATATCAACAGTGGTGAAAGAGGTCAAATCCTGTTACCGATGCGTTTGAGCTTTTTAGGCTTTAAAAAGTGCGGTGTTCAGCGTGTCATTACAGAAGAAGGTTTCCACCCAGGAATTAGGCTACAAGTGCAGTGCATCCTCTCCAACCCTCTGTGCCTCAAAAAAAGGCACAGTGTGGTTAAACAGCATGTTTGAGAGAGAGAGAGAGAGAGAGAGAGAGAGAAAGAGAGAGAAAGAGAGAAAGAGAGAAAGAGAGAGAGAGAGAGAGAGAGAGAAGCGTTCGCCTGGATAAGAACCGATGAGCCGAGCGAGGTGCGAGAAAATGGTGAGGCGATAACCGGGTAATGTGCCCGGCTGAGTCACAGGGGGCTCTGCCCTCTGAACTCTGGGCTGTGGAGATCTGACTGGTGAATAATGCTCTTCAGAATATCAAAATCGGGCCATTTATGCCAAACACCGGCACAACGAATGTCACACTGCCGCTGGGACAGTGGCGGGCTTGTTCGGAGCTCGGTGGAGAAACACTTCGGCGTCCCGGTCCTGGACCTCTGCCCCGAACAGCACAGCACTTCCTTTCTGTGTGGGTGTTGTATCGAACGGCACAGCACAGCTCCCCACACACACATACACATACACACACACACACACACACACACACGTAGTATAGTGAAAGTCAATTTGATGACACCTCATTATGAGACCTTCGCCTGGAACACAGAGCCAAAAACAGTTGGCACATTACCACCGTGGTATGTGATTGACTGAGCGCGGCGTTACAGCATCAGAGGCGTGATGTCTAACACAGAGGTGTCAGCGTCTGCTCTGTTGATCCAGTTGTTCCTTTCACACTGATGTTGACTCTGCTCTGTATCCAACTTCAAAGCCCCCCCCCCCGCATTGCCTTGTTTGAGCCATTTGCTTGGGGCGACGTACTCTTATGATAACCTGAATGTGGGGGTTGACTGATCATTCTAGGATAATGACAACCATTCACACATGGGAGAGACCAAACACTGATAAAAACATGAATAGAAATGATTCTATGTTTAACTTCTGCCAAAAGAAACCACGGAATTCTCACCATCTCACACAATGGCCCTTTAATGGGAACTTTCAAGGGTATCATTCACGAGCATGACCTAAACACACACACACACACACACACACACCTTTTCCTTTAATCAGCTGCCTCCCATCCTGGGAGTGGCCAACATTGCGTCGCAGCACCATTTCAAAACTTTATAGAAACCACCCACAGACCATACACTGTTATTTCAGCATTCCTGTGGTCAGGTTTTCCATTATGTGTAAAATAAGCATTCACTGAAACATCACACTCGTCACAACTCACAGTGAGCCCAGCAGAGATGAGAGGCATCGGTCAGCTCCATGAAAAAAATATGAAAATGTCCAATGGTTACTGGATGTGGGTTAAAAATACTTCTCTGTGGCTGCCGACGAGTAACAGACCATCCCACTTCCCAAACGAGAGGGAAACACAGACATATACTACGGCTTTTCAAAAAGACAACAGTATAAATGATGTAATGGTTTTTTGCACACAAAAAAATACCCCAGGGAAATTGGAACAACTGTGGCAAATTTAAACTCTATAGAAAAAAAGGATGACATTCATTTAAATGGCCGAAGGAGTCTGAAAATGTCATGCCCGCTGAATTGTGCAATAGCCACAATTAGCAGCAGTGACATTTGATCACAGAAAACGAGGAGAGGGAGACAGAGCAGGAGAAATCTCAACTCTGCATCGTCCAACACACAGACACATTTTCTAGTGCAACACATGAAATGAAATCAAAATGAAGACCGACTTTAAATTGACGCTTTAATATGTGAATGGCCTGAAAATGATTTCCCTAATCCACTGATTCATTGTTTGACCATAACAGATCATTAGTTTGGAAACACTTCCATTTCTATGGAGAGAAATGACATGAAAAAAAATAAAAAAAACATATTGGTTATGGCAGATCTCAATATTACAATTTCACCTCTAGCCATCACATAATCCTACAAAGTGTGCCACTAATGTGTTTAAATAATTAGCTGATAATGATAAAAGGCTTAGGATTTATTTTACCAGGTCATTATAGCAGCAAAGATGATCCCAGGAGACAAAGACAAACAAACTCTAACAGCTTAGAAAACGGCAGCTTATTTGTTTTCCTCGCACTGACTATTGATCCTAAAATCTGCGAATATCTTCAGCTCAGGATGAATGTTGCAAACACACTCCTGGTTTCATTGTAGGACCTTCATTCAAACAGGAAGAGCAGATTAAGAGCAGCCTTTCATTCCGGTGACATATTGGGACAATTTACTCAGAGCACTGGAGGATCTCCTGGAAAAAGAGAATCAGGGAGAAGCCAACGGACCTGCTCTCCGGAGTCAACACAGTCAGTCCCAGTGATGAACCGTGTTTGGAGAGTGATGACTCAAATTGGAGCAAACGTCTGCAGGGCATCTCCCCCAAAACACCTGAGTCAGATTTTCGAAATCACACGATCAAGGCCAGTACGGGTAAGGTGAACACGTGGCTTTCAGAAAACACACGGAGCCAAGACCAGACATGCCGCTGCATGGGAGAAACCTGCTGTCCATGTGTCGGCCGGTCCCGTACAAGTGTGGAGACCATGTTTGTGTAAACGTCCATGGCTTCATCCAGTGGACACGCAAGGGTCCGGGCACAAAGAGCAGGCAATTACAGAGGAGAGTGCCGAGTCCTAAAGAGCCGGGATGATTTCATGGCATGTGAATCGAATGTAAAAACAAGGGAGCTTTGTCCGTCTAGCAAAGTAATAATGCGGTTTCAATGTCGATGTCTTTGGACATTTGAAAAGCATGTCATTATATTATTTGCATTTCTGTTTAACCCAGACACGAGCGGTGCTTTCAAATAGACCTGATTAGCGCATTATATTCTTTGTAATAGACCGACAGATTTGATTAACTGAATCAGCTGCAGCGGCCCTTGTTGTGTTTACTACTCGTCGATTCAGATGTTTGTGTATTGCGGAGTGAAGTCAGATTTCCATCTGTGCGAGCCCAATATCAAAAGGAGACATCTCCAAAATCCCAAGAAGTGCGCGCCACCCTCAAAAACAAAGCGGTCACTGTCTGCCCTTCTATAAGCACCACTTGCATAGGGCACATAGGGGGCCCATTGTTCATGGCATCAGGGTGTTTTGACTGAGAGACACAGGAAAACAAAAAAAGACGATGCAGCGCTGCCGTCTGCATACGATCTTCAGCAGCACCTGCCCGCAGCCTCGTCTGCAGACCTAGAAAGCCTCAAAACGGCATCCAAGGAAAGGGAACATCCAGAGAGCAATCCTGACCTTTGGTGAAAACAGCCAGATAATTCATGGAGACAAGCAGGGAACAATGAGTACAAGAGGGGGAGAGTGGACCGTTATAATGGCTTTTCATATCCATCAGCCTCGGTCCCTTCAGGCAGAGATATCCAAAGCGAACCCATCCTCACTGGACACTGTGCGGAAAGTGCTCTCACGGGAAACAGAAAACAAAATAGAAGCCTTAGAGCCACTCGGCTTTGAGGGGGGAACGGTGTTTACAGCAGTCATGCATCTGGATTTAACTGGCCGCAAAGAGACGCTGGTGATAAAAGGGCCCGGGGAGACAGGAATTTGCAATTCCGAGAGAACTTTCCTTTCGTTTTTTTCACTATTTTTATTCAGATTACAAAGGGAAATCGGTGACGGTGTCTGCGGATGCGAGGCAGTAGATGCAAGTCTAGCCACATAATGACACTTTCCATGTTTTGAGTCATTCATGCAGGCCCGGACTTTACCTCCACGCAGAGTTTCCATGAAAGAAAAACCTAATTCTGGCCTGTATACCTCATCCTGTTTGACCGCAAAACAGTGAAAGCTCTATTCTCTTCGAAAGAATGCATCAGAGTTGCTTCTGTGTCTGTACGTTTGGCACAAAAACACTGGTGTGTCCAGCACAGGATGCTTATAATAATAATAATAATAATAATAATAATAATAATAATAATAATAACAACAACAACAATAATAGTATTATGAAGATAATGTCTGCTGTGGGTTTTTATCTCGTGACAGGGCAAATGTTATTGTCTCCCAAGTTGAAGGGTGAATGAAATGAAGCGAGGAGGCAGCGTGTCCAATGATTCACCGGCACAGAGGAGGCATTCATCAGCTGCCTGCAGGTCACTGCTCTGGAATAACCAGCAGCTATTTCAGAACCTGGGAACACAGGCAGAATACTATGCCACAACTTTATTTACACTTCAGTGCAATGTGATTCATGTTAAAAGAGAATATTATTATACAATCAAAGATTTTGGCTGATATTGGTATTTCAGGATTTACTGGTTACTAAAATGGCTGGCTGCCAATTTGGTGATAAGTTCATTCGGTCTGCTTAACACCACGGCACATAACTCGTGAAATGGGCGCAGGAAATGCACTATAAAATGTTTTTGCACTCTTTTTGTTGCATGTACAGTTTTTCACTGAATTTGCAAGTTCAAGTCCAAAAACACTTATATTCACATAAACTCACAAAGGAGGTAAAATTCAGATTTTGTACACTTTATCAAAATAATCAGACTGATCTATTGTTTAAAACATTGTTGTTTGTAACCCTACACTGATACAAATCATCTGCTAAATGAGCCTTGAGCCATAATCTGGTAAACTCTATTTGAGAGAGGTGTCTCTCAATCTTTAGAAAGGCTGAAACTAAAAATAAGAATAAAGCTCATGCGAGTGATGCAATGTAAACACGTTGAACAAAAGATGGAAATTGAGTTTAGAAGTCAAAGAGCTGCCATGTGATAGAATCTTTTCTTCTGAATGCACATGTGGAAAAGATCACAGAAATCCATTTATGTTGGAGAGCAGCGCACATTCTTTTCACATCACCCACTACTACTGTGCTGTGTGTACTTCTACTGGACTTAGAAGTTGGAGGTTTGTCCAAAGAGTAATGAAACATGCTGAGTAGTGAAAACATGGCGCAGAGGGCCGATGCGATGTGACCCGCTGAAGGTTTACACGACACACGGTTGGTGTTTTGCTGCGTTTAACACTTCCCTGCGATGCTGCATGTCAGCTGAAAGACTATACGTTTTCTGCAGGTTTGTGGCTGCACACATATTCCTTGGATTGTTTGGTATAATTTAAAGCTCAGGGGATTTCCCTGAAATCTGAATAATAATTAACAACATGGAGGAACCCCCCCAGAGACATCTTCAGACACCACACTGAAGGAGATCACAGAGGCTCCACTGCACAAAGCAAAGAGAAAGCCATTGAAGTGATATGGTTGGTGGTGGGGGGGGGGGGCGTTAACTGCATAGTGAATACTTCAACCAGGTCATTTATGTGGAGAGAGTCTGGTATCTGGTTCGCATACAATACTTTTGTTTCGGAAACCATTTACAAAAAAAAAAAAAAAAAGGAGAGCAAACAGTTGTAAGAGGTTGAGCGGCGGGTAATGCGACAGCTGATCAAATTTCACACCTGGAGTGAACACAAGAAATGTCCAGACACCATAAACCCCGAACACGCCTACAGTGTTTTCAGAATGGATAACACCGTGATAATCTGTCAACACTACACACAATACGAAGAGACCCAGGGCACTTGTAGAACTTCCAAACCAGTTCATGCCTATTATGATTTCCAGGTAATTACTTGTTGAGATTGAGATTTTGGATTCCTCTCAGAATACGACCAAACGTTAGACAAACCATTGTCAATACTCTCGGTCGAATCCATTTATTCCATTTGTGTAACAGGAAATGTACTTATCACACTTCACACAGTTAAGACATTGATAGGCTTTCTATCATCAGCCCTTACAACCCAATCGTTCCAATGATCACCGGGTTACTTTGGAGTTAATACGATCCCATCAAAAAGGTGCCACGTGTAACGTTTGGGTGACAATTTCTGTTTCCATTGGATGAAAAGAGAAACAAACGAATCATAATAACCCATGATTGTATGCAATGTAGACTTTTAAGTGTAGAATGATGTAATTGAGTGAATCTTTGCCTAGAAGCGGCTCTGTATTTACACCAGGTGTGGGTCCCCTGAATGGAGTCTCCGCCATATTGCACCATGATTTCACAGTAGCCCAGTCTGGACATAATGAACACCCACTGGGTTGTAATGATATGTGGAGGTTACCACAGGTTCGCCTTCATTGCTCTTGGGGCAAGTCTGGGGGTAAGAGAGGGCCTGTCCCAATGTGTAACATCACCACTAGATGCCACTAAATCCCACAAACTGTACCTTTAATACATCAGTGTGTCTCTCCACGATAACTGAGATACTTGGTGACTTGGATTGTTATATACTTTTATGCCCAATGCCTGGAGATGGTCTGCTTCTGTTGTGCTACTGAATTGGGACGGCTGGGGTTTAATACTTGGAAGAGTGATAAAGATTTAAAGAGAAGATGGGATTGGATATACATATAATGGGTTATTTCATTTAACCTTTAATCCCATAATAGTTGCCATTGTTTCCTGGTCCAGCCCAGAGCTCCGCGCATGAAGAAGACGACGCCTCGGGCTGTAGGAGTCACTGAGCTCGGTGCACTGGGGCCAACGCTTCACTGACTCCTGCCATCGCAATGCAGAGGGATATTTAGCCTAAAAACTTATGTATACATAAAGTCAAATAAATATGTCGTCAAAGCATCGGCTCACGACTTTTTTTATGACGTGTAAAATCCATGTAAGCGAGTTCAACGTGGGGTTTAACTACCGGTGACTTTGTTGTGGGAACGGTCCGTGAACGCACCCCGTTAGTTAAGACACGTTCGAAACACGATTATGGCGAAAAAGTCCTTTGTTTAAAAAAAAAAAAAGTTACCGTAAAACGTTCCTGTGCTGGAAAAACGTGCACATTCATGTCGGTTACAGACAACACGTCGTTTGTTTGAGTAAATCAGAGCCACGACAGTTTGACTTACCGATGCTCCCTTCGAAGTAAAGTGGATATTCCCTTTAATTTGCTCCGTGATACGAATTCGAAAAAGCAACAACTCCACGGTGTCCGGTTGGTAAACTTCTCCGAGCCCACGACCTCTCACTCACTCACTCACGAACACATCGCTACGCCATGATGTCGAAGTGACACGGTTGCTCGAAAACTTCGGGACGTCACCGCCGGAGAATCCCGCCCTGCTGCCGCCTGGAACGGCCCGGATCCCGGGGCAGCTGCTTTTATATGACCGGGGCTCTGGTGCGTTCATGGACCACCAGGATGATGGGACACTGGAGTTTCTTGTCACACACAACTCAATCACAGTTGAAGTCCACAACAAACAAAAGACAAGAAGACAACTGCAAACAGCGAGGCTGTGTATGTTTATGTTTTCACATGTAACGAGACAAGGATAATCGCAAATAAGCACAATTTACCGAGTAAGAATGAACGCTGTTATATTTCACACAACTTTTAGAAGAAACCCGAAAGCACCGATATTCCTCAAAGTCTAAGGTGCCAGCGTGTCATTTTCAAACGAACATAAGCGACACCTAGCGACCTGTATGTGTCACTGCAGCATTTCGTTATTTATTTATTATCCCAAAACATGTCACAAAGAAGTCAAAATAGATATTCATGCAGATCCATTATTATTATTGTATGGACAAAAAAAAGAAATGTATTATGTGCCAGATGTGCAAGATTCAAAAGCCAATAGAAATTCAATTACATGTAATAATTACATCATATCTTACACACTGAACCTTTAATTTCTACTTTTAGTGCAGCCTTATAAACATGTAATTTGAAATTCTGGCAAATAGGCCTAGTGCGATGAATACAATCAGTGCAACAACTGTAAAGCAACAGTAACGATGACATTACTTTATATTGAAGTATTAAAACTGTATAACTTCGACTGATGTTGATTTACATGTTTAAAAGTATTCACCAGCAGACATGTATTGAATAATAAAGGTATTTCACACACACAAGATCCAACACATCATCAGTGCAACACGCTGACTCGGAATGTATTCTGGTGTTGTCACGTTGTGTGAATTACATAATAGAGTCACACAAGCAAGCACTAATATAGTTCCGTGATGAAACTCTGGTATCTATGCTGTAACGAGATGTGTTCAGACACAAAATGGAGAAACGACAGGTGAACAAGACACAGAACAACACGGGAATGATAAATAAACATGAATTGTTGTCCGCTTCATTTTGGAATTGAAAATCGAGGGTGAAGTCATTTCAAACAGAAGTTGTGTTCCCGCAGTCATTTGGTCCTCCTCCCCTCTCCGTCCGGATCAGCCGTGGGTCCCCAGAGCCGCGTCCCTCCTCACGGGCCTCTCCACCTTCACCGTGCTGGGGTCACATTCCAGCATCTCTCTGATCCAATCATCATCCAGCGCTCCCTCGATGAACTCCTCCAGACTGATGATGGCTGCAGACACAACAGGGACACGGACAAAGAGCAGAGGACAGACTCCATTAGAATCATCCCGCTGTCCCTGAATCGAGGCCTGTGTGTGGCTGAGTTGGACTCTAAAGTGGACAAATTCCACCTATTATCATCTCTTTCTATTCACGCCCCAACCCTTTCAAGATGTTCCAAATACTGACACTTCAAAAAACCTTGTATGTATCCCATAATATACCCTCCTTCGATGGATCCTTCGCATGTGTGTCTGAAACAGCTGGAATTCGCCTGAATGCTTTTAAAGCCCTCCCCACCCCTGAAGGCCCTCTCTCTCCTGATTGGCTGACCTCTCAGGTGGGGGTTGTAAGCCCCGCTGCCGTACCTCTGTACATCCTGGGCTTATGATGTCATAGTGACGAGGGTTTGAATGAACAGCTCCCGACAGAGCGCCCCCTGGCTGACACAGGTGCTCAAACACGCAGGTAGGTCACTTCCTGAATGTTTGGCCATTTTCTTATTAAAATTTCAGCATCATAAAAATTTACTTCAACTCAAAAAGTTAATAAAAACATAATGGGTCCCCTTTAATGTGTTCATTCATTTTGTTTAGACAAATGGCAAATTAATTATTGGATTACTATCATTATGAATGGGGTTTTAATGTTTACTAAAGTCTACTATAGGTTCAGAGGGGTAAAGGGAGAACTATTCAGCTGCAACATGTTGCTTCACCTGTAGATGTCACTAAGCTGTTCACTACCATGTTCCCTTTGACATGGTACGGTCGGGCATTTTCACTGATCTCTGATCGGCAATGACTCATATACATCTGGATGAAAAGTCATGTGACGGGGACTGATGTAGATGAATCAGTGAAATCTGGTGCAGATCCAGATGTGGCGGATCTAAAGGGACGTTGGCTTGGTGGAGGTATGACGGCCATTTTCTCCCAGGTCAAGCACGAGGTCAGTGTGTGTGTGTGTGTGTGTGTGTGTGTGCAGTAGTGGAGAGTGTGTGTGTGGCACATCCACGACGTCCAGCTGAAATAACACAGCAGTGTGATCTCAGGCGCAGAGAGAGGAAATGATTTCTTTACCGTTATTGTCTTTATCTAATCTGACAAATATCCTGTTGGTACATTCCTCTGCCGTGAGTGGGTTGGGTTCGGTCAAGGCCGCGGCCACACTCATCTTATAAACAGCCTGTGGATGAGACCAAACACACACACACGCACGCACACACACACACACACACACACACACACACACACACACACACAAGGTGAAGCATGTGTGGTCTTGTTTCATGATGAGCTCAAAACATGGGACATGAATTTGTACACATAGACACACACACACACACACACACACACACACACACACACACACACACACACACCTGCATGATCTCCAGCATTTCCTCCCTTGTTATGGCTCCGTCTCTGTCCTTGTCATAAAGCTTGAACGACCAGTGCAGCTTCTCCACTGGTGAGCCGTCGATCAGCAGACTGATGGCCATCACGTACTCCCTGAAGTCCACCACCCCGTCCTGGGGGGGGGGGGGGGGGGGGGCCCAAGGGGGGGGGGGGGGGGGCACATCAAAGGATCAAAGAATGGGGGTTAGGGCCCAGTCATTATCTGTCATTCATTTAAGAGGCACAGTGTGACATGTAATAGTCTGTGGCTGGAAACATTATCAATAACTATCTGGAACAAGAGTTCAACATGTACACATGACAAAAGATTTCAGATATGATCATTGTTGAGTTATTAACTTCTCATAAGTTTAAAAATCACATTATGGAACAAAAGTAAATCAAAGGTACAGTGTGTAAGACTTGATATCATCATCAGAAGTGAGGCCTCTCAACGGAGGCCGCCATGTTTGCTCCACCATATTTTTCAATGGATAAACAAACACCATGTCAAAATAAATAACCGTGCTGTTTTTATTGTGATGATTGTCAATATTGGTTAAATTCAAGTTAACTCAATTCAATTATTTGGCATGATGCCTGTCCACAACCGCATTAAAGGGACAGTGTGTAGAGTTTAGACATCTAGTGGTGAGGTAGCATATTGCAGCAGAATAACCCTCACATCATCTCATAAACCCACGTTTGAGTTATCATTAAAACTCAAATATTTGCCCTTTAAAAACATGGTGGTGCAACATGGCTCTCGAATGAGCATGTAAATATAAAGGCCTTATTCCAGAGTGACAACAACACCAATTCAAACATTCAGGTGATTGTAAACTCATAAAACACCACTTTAATTCTCAAGTTCAGCAAATAGAAATGAGAATAATTTCACTTGAATCTTACACACTGGCCCTTTAATGCCACAGTGTCGCTGGATTACTCAGATTACCGGTGTTCTCACCCTGTTATTGTCCAGTGTGCGGAATATCTGCTCTGCGTACTCGGCCGACTCACTGCCGACCGTCCCCTCGCAGAAGTGCCTCTGAAACTCGTGCAGAGTGATCAGCCCACTGGGACACTCGTTAATAAACTTTCTACATTCAAAAAAGAAAAAGGACAAAAAATAAAACAATACAAAAAAAATCTTAAAACCACTCAAGTCAGCTTTGCAGCAGCAGAAACGTGACCTTAATTAAGAGAATTAAGGTCATCCTGTGTGAGTGTGTCTGTGGGGATTACCTGTGTTTCAGAGCTTGTTTACACCACGGGATTGGGGAGCTAAGATAATTAGGCCTAATGACTTTGAGGCAATCGACTACGACGTGATGAGGCAACTCAGCTGCATGTTGATGGAAATAACGTGGGAATGGGAATTCACGCGTACAAACCCGCTCACACATAACGAATAAAGAGGTATAACTGACAAAAAGACTTTCTCTTAGAAGTCAATAGACGTTTTTCCCCCACACTCCCACTATTCATCTGAATACACACGGGACATGTACACATCCACTCTGAGGAGTAATAATAATAAAATAAAATAAATCAACATCTTACCTGAACCACTCGTACAGCTCGGTCACATAGGACTCTCCTCTCCTACAGGGCAGGTTGGCAGCTTGACCCATTGTGCACCTGCAGGTGAAGCTGCAGCTCTGCTCCGTCCCACGCACTTTATACTACACACAACAAATCCACAGGCTTATGCCACTCTGTCTTAATGACCCCCCCCACAGACACACACACACACACACCATCTCATCACATATCGCACTAATCTCCTGAGGGGCCAGGGGGCAGCAGAGGGCAGAAAGTAATTAGTTTGAAAGCTGGATGGCGCTTCCCTTTAAAGGTCAAGTGGGTAAGATTTAGTGAAATGATTCCATTTTCTCATGGAGGGAGTTAGTGATGGAGGAGTTAAGTTGTTGTTTACTCGTGTAAATGTACAGACTGTGTTGTTTTTATTTGTGGCACTGACGTGGGACTACAGGAGCCCTGAGTGGACTAATTATGCTGGTGCCCGTAGGGATTACACTGTACTTCCCTGGATTCTGACCTTGTCCTTGTTTGTTGCGCTGTGGCCGTTTGATTACACGACACCTGCATTTCTTGAGTCTGAAATATATACATAAGTATATAACAGGGAGTGTTCATAAGGTTGCGCTGCCCCCTGCTGACCTGGCATATGTACTTCAACTTTATGTAACTTAAAAAAAAATTTTGGCCATATGTTGGAGAGGAAAACTTTTGCGTTAAATGCTAACTGCAGACGTCATCATGGACACTACTGTATGTTTTGATCAAAAGGTTAAGGGTTATTCATTGGCACAATGCAACTTCACCGCAAGTTGTCAGAAAAAAAAAACTCCACATACTGTACCTTTAATGTGCATTACACCAGGGACAGAAAAGCCAGAGTTCCTGATACAGATTTAGTAAACTAATATTTATTGACAACATGACGTGCTGGGAAGTCAGCCCAGGGTGACATGTTGAGAGGAGCAGCAATAATGAAAATGAACAAATACAGTAAGTGCTTCATCTGGAGCCCACAAATCAAACAAGAGTGTACTTAATTCTTTTTTTGTTGTTGTTTAAATGGCAGGAAGTGATATAGCGGAGGCAGCAATCAGCTCACAACTGAGGTCATTCCTCCTGTGCAGGTCCTCCCAAATGACAACCGATGCAAAAATATGACCGAAAAAATTAGCTCAACAATACTTTATACTCAGACAAGACCTGCATGCAACTGGACAGAAGAAGTAGGGTGTGAAAATGTGTCTTTCCCAGCGTATGGAGTCTAGTGTTGTTTTTTTTCAGTGGAAGTTGAAAATGTGGGAACTCTTTGCAAAGTTTGTCCCGACAGAACAGTGATGTGAGAAGCCTTTTGGGGAAACGATGGCTACGACAGCGTTGACTGAACGAGAGGAACGAAGGGAGAAAAACAAAAAACAAGAAAGAAACTGGACTGTTCTTCCTTCACAACAGAACCAGCCTGCTTCGATGGCACAGCTCCACAGCTCTGGTTGTTTACTGTGGGTTGTCCAAAGTCAACGTGCAGAGCTTCATCCGGCTTCATCCTCGAACGAGTCTCCGCTCCGTGTTGCATCGAGTAAATAGGTTTTTTAGTTAGGCCTCCTCCCACAGCGCCACCTGGTGGGACAGGCTGACCAAGCAGAAATGTCCAAAGGCACTTTGGACACAGAGCAGGGAGTGGGGGGCAGGGGGGGGATCCTCATGGGGTCGACTGCTCCGGCTTTCAGCTCCTTTTCATTGTTTCAAGCATTCAGACGGTAAAGTCACAATCCATTCTTATTGGAGTTAATCCTCAACAGTCAGTCCTCAGTAAACGAGCAGACTTTTGAGTTATTACCATCATGAACCACGAGGTGGCGTTTTTAACGACACGGTTCCAAGGGCAGGAAAAAACGACGGCGATTGAAAAAAGGATTAAAATGCACATTTACAGTCTGAACTTCAGGTGAAAACGTGTTATCAGGAAAAATAAATCATTCAACATGTTTTGTTTAATTCCGTAAAAAAAGTAGAGAAAAATTGAGAAGTGGAACATTTAAAACAGTCATGATGGTTCAGACAAAACATTTTCAGCTATTTTCACTGAATTTACAGTCTTTACTTTCTATACGTTTGTTTTAAACAAAATAATCGTTTTTTACAACTTGAAATAGGGGATGTTACAAAGTGCTTTTGAGCAAAATATATCTTTTTGGCATGCATAGGACCTGAAAGGAACAGTGTGTGGGATTTACTGACACCTAGTAGTACATTTACCAATTGCAGTTTAGTCACCCTGGTCTCAATCTTCCCTTTTGGACAAGCAGAAGAACTTAGAGTGGGTTTCAATGATCAGTCAATCTAAAATAGATATTTTTAGTTTTTTGATTATGGGCTACTGCAAATAAAAAAAATGGTGCTGCCACATGACGGCCTCCGTCAGGACCACGGTCATCTTGTACTGATACTTTATACGGAACAATTTCACTTGATTTTCAAAATGTTAAAAAAATATCAAACTCACTAAACTATTCATTTTCTCACAATTTAAATCATTTTACCTGCATCTCACACACTGCACCTTTAACAGCCAGTATCTTTTCTCTCTTACATTATTACCCTGACAATAATTTGACAAGTGAATGACTTCATTTTTTTTTTGCTGCACCACAGGGGAAGTAACATATAGCCTATGACTCATGAAAAATGTTATATATGTGCAATAGTAAGCAGGGGCAGAACAGATGGACTCTGGAAGAGGTATTTACTGTATCTCACCGCGTGACTCAAGTCATCAGCCTTTTCTGGGCCGATATGCAAATGACAACGACAGAAAGACGGAGGCGTAACCCTTCGGAATTTGATGGAATGATTGTTCTGCATAGCATAATCCTTTCAATTAACGCCTGTACACGACGGTGCTGCGTGCGTCTGACGAGCGCATCAAACATGTCAGTGCATAAGGAAACACGACGACGGCTCACCAGCGAGAAAACAAAGCAGACACTGAGCGGAGACAAGAGAATTGAACAACAGGTACGGACCGAAGACGGTGTGCGGGAGAGAACGCAGAAAGTGTAAATTGGACAACTACACACTGCGACACTCACTAAAGATTTAGCACTGAATGATTCAACGGGGCGGCTTTGCCTTCATCGCTCCCTGAGTTATGACTTCAACCTGGACCGGGCTCGCCGTTCTGCGGCCCAGCGCTTCAGTTTCAGCACCTCTGCACTAAACAGCACTGCCGTGCTCCTTCAGGAGATCGTGAGTGTTCGAACACCAGCGGCCTTCGGAAAATATTTAAAATGGCTGGAGCAAACGGAATGGAGGGCAGTGGTTTAGTGTGGATACTGAAAATAAAGTAAGAACAATACTTCCGCTGCAAACTATCCCTTCAAGACAGATATGGCCCGAAGACATGGCGTTTGCGATCATACCAAATGTACATTATATACAGTATCATTGAAGTCGGTGTACAAAAAGGAGGAGGTTGACGGTTTCCATTCAGAATGTTCAGATACTGACAAGTGAAAAATCTCTGAGCGGCACAAAGTGAGGTGACTCTCAAAGCTAGAGGTTATGGAAGTGTGGTCTTCTTGCAGTACACTGTTTACCTACAGGTTTGGATCCTGAGGGAGGGAGTGGAGGAGGGGGCGGGGGGTGGTGGAGGGGGCGGGGTCACAGACACGGGCGACGTTGTCATGGTGTCTTCCTTGCATTTTAATGAAACATACAGTACCAAATCAAATTACAACCTTTAAAAAAAACATCAAGTTGATTCAGTGCATTTTTTTTTTTTTTTTTGCTTCGTCACTCCCGAACTTTGATCACGTGTCGGTGGGAGAGAGAAATACAGGCAGGAATCTGGAGCCAACGTGATGTTCATCACTATCACGTGTGTTCACGAGTCTTTAACCCTCGTCCTCGGTTCAACAGAGGATGACAGGAGACGTGAGGAGGGACGATGAGGAACAGCGTTTTTCGGGGCAGGTGGAGCGCTGTAAGGCTTTAGAGGCGAATCCTCCTTTTGAAGAAGGGGGGGGGGGGATAAGGAATCCCTTATTTGACGTTGATCCTGCTTGTGTCGGAGCAGCCACCCAAAGACTACACAGCTTATGTGGAGCGGGGCGGCGGGGGTAGGTAGCTAATAAATAGGAGTTTTGTTTTTAAAAACCCAAAAGCGGCGTCACGGAGGAAGCAGTTCTTCTCGTCATAAAAAAAACAGATGGTCCAGGTATTGGTCAGTGTGGCAAAATGTCACACTGCAAGAGTAGATTCTATAAAGACCAGTGCATCTCTTCAAAGTCCACCGCTTCGCCCAGGTTTGTGTCCGTCTCCAGGAGGCTCATGATCACGGCCATGGCGGCTTCGTCGTTGCTAAGGCTACCAAGGCCTGGTCCAACCACACTGTCCAAGTCCAGCTGAGAATGATCCCCTGCAGAGAGACGAGGAAGGCAGAGGAACACAAAAATACAAGATGACTGAGGTGGAAGCGGAGAGAATCGAGCATCTTATTCAAAGTTTAGACACGAGCTTGTAAAGAGGATGAGGAATCATACCCATGAGAGTGTCTCCTCCTGAGAATGAAGCTCCCTGCGGCTCGTCCTCAGAACTGGACTTTCCGGGAATCTCCATATCTGTCGCCTCTCCATTTGGCACCTGGAAACCAGAGAAGAAGATTATACATCCAGCAGCAACACAGGAGGAGTTAAAGACGTGTGTGGAGACACTTACATTGTTGCAGAGTGGGTTGTGAATTTGTGGAGACTTGTCCTGTGGTAGACTGAAGGGGCTGATGTTCCCACTGGATGGGGATGAATTCATCCTGGAGAGGCAGAGCCGCGGGTTCAGAGCAGATGAGTGGAAAAGTAGCTGTGGGTCTAGGGTTTGGTAGAGTCATGCTGTGAGAACCTACCTGTTGAAATCAAGTAACTCGTTGGCAATCTGCGTCCCAATGCTTCCGGCATAAATCATGGTTCCAGGAGTGGAGGAGATGCCTGGTATAATTGGGAGGGACTTCTTGCCATCTTCTGATGGAGACACAAGATACGGACTTTTAAAGCACCATGGTTCAGCCAAGATGTCAGATCATATCATCCCGCCCAACTTCATCCATTTACGTATTTCTACCAACCTCCCGAAATCTTGGAATTGCTCGACTGTTCAGACTTGTTTGCTGACCGACTGGCTTGGCTGTGAGGAAACAGAAGGAACACGCATGAATGAGGTTTTGACCTCGGGGCGAGAGTGTGTTCGGGTGGAACCTGAAGTCGGGTGGAAGCAGATACTCACGATATGACTGTGTTGGTTGACACTATGTATTCTACTTCTTTGGTCCAGGGATTTACAAAACTAAACCACTGACTTTGCAGGGTGACAAAAGAGCCGTATTTCGTTTTGAACTTATAACAGTTGGTCTCGATTTTCTCTTTACTCCGCAGCACTGTGGAGAGAGAACAGAGCGAGGACAATCAACAGATTGACAAGGAGACAACAGAGCATTGTTGAAACCTGCATAACACAGAGAGCCTACAGAAGCAATCTCAATCTAGAGACAGAGAAAGTCAAGATTTACATAACTTGACATTATTTACCTTTTTTAAACACTGTCGTTCGACTGTAAACACACAGGCTTAAGCCCGATTTATGGCTATGTGCAGCATCTATGCTGATGCAAAGTAGCACCTGCACACACAAATACCCTACGCCGTCATGTGTATTCTTGGTTGTGTGCTGGTGTGTGGCAATTGCACCACTGATCCACTAGTTAGCATCTTTAGGATTTCACCTTGAATCTCCTCTTGCGTCTCCGAGTTTTCTTTTCATCTAGAGCCCTCGCTAACTTCAAACAACGGCACTGAAACTTAACACATATTATTGGAGTATGATGAAGGGGAAGAGTCTGTGGCATATGTGCAGGAGGAAATAGGGAAGCCACCGAACCGGAAGCGTTAGAAGACACTTGAGAAATGCTAAAAAAAACAAAAACAATCAAAGGTGAGGAAACAATGGGTCACTGAGAGAGTGACGTTTACCTTTTCGATGGCTCTCGGCTAAATGCGGTAAGTCATCTTGGTGGAAGTATTCGTAGCACGACGTGCCCAGCAATTCTTGTGGGAGATAACCAAGAATGGTCGTAGCTCTGCAACGGAAAAGTTCAATCTTATCAGGTTAGGAAGAGTTTTATATATGTGCAACATTAAAATGACATCCACCCATTTTTTTTGTTTTTTTTTTGCTAATCAGAAAATGTACTATACTTCATTTGTACATTATATCATTTTTTTTTTTAAACATGCAAAGTAAAACAATCACCCAATCTCCATCTCCCCACCTGCTGGAACTCAACTCTACCTTTGATCGACAAAGGTGAATTTGCCATCCATGGCATAGCGCGTGACGAACTCTGTGGGTTTAACTCTGACTTCTCCGCTAACCTGGGGGTTTGAGTGGGAGTGGACACGTCCCACCGCCACCAGGCAACTGAAGTGGGAGCTGTCCTGTTTGTCTGTCTCGCCCTCCCCATCTGCTCCCAGCTGACTGGTGGGCCAGCTGCGCATGTAACCTGTACAGTGAACTGTGCAGTACTTTTGTGACTCTGTGGGCAGACGCAGACACAGATCACACAACCTCAAATAAAAAAAAATCTAAAAATGCAACACAACAGCCATCAGGGGAGCTGGACAGTAGAGCGTGATCTCCTCACCTTTCTTTTTGGAGGAGCTGGCCTGGAATTCCCTCTCCTCCACCTTCACAGATACTTTGTTGTACTTCATGCGACAGAAGAACGAGCGCCGCGCGCCTGAACACAGTCGTGCCCCGCTGACGGGGAGGTCCGCCTGGAACTGCAGACCAGCTGAGGACAGGAGAGGAGTGTTAACTTCACCTCACTTTTGGTGACTTTGCTTTGGGGTTCTGAGGGAGTTTTCGGACTGAGCAATCTATCGATCTCACACCAGTCGGGGCTATCTGCAGAAACACTGCTCTCTGCCTCGGCCTGTTTTGGAAAGTTGTTCTAAATGAGCCTGCTCGGGTATCGGCTTTTCTGCAACAAAATGTAACATTCCCAGAGTTGCGTAGCTCGTAGTATTTGTTGCATAAACATAGAGTGACACTGAGCAGGGAAGGGAGGGGCCAACTGCGACAGGTGTGTTCACAAACAACAAATCCTGCAAACTAGTCCTTTTTTTTTTACCCACTCTGATTTCCTGGAGACTTTTTGTAGCCTTAACCAATACTTTCCCAATCCTTACAACTGACCCAGGAATAAGTTGTTTTAACACAATAACACAATGCACCTTCACATCTGATTGCCTCACTCTGCAGCTTGAAACAGCCCAAATCCCCATTATGTTGGACATACAGGTCTAACTGGTCCCCAGAGAGGGAGGACAACACATGCGCACTAGCATGAGCAGCAAACGCATTACTTTTAGCATCTATTAGTCGTTCTCGAGGGTACAGTTCAGAGGCTGAAAGCTGCTCCTTCACTTTTCCCATGTCCTTCGGGTGAATGTAATCAAACAGGCTCTGTCCGATCAGCTCCGTCTGCGAGGAGGAAAAAGAAAAGACAACACATCTCATCCAACTTAAATAAACACCGATCTGTGCTGATAAAAAACTAAAGAACTAAAGCAAGTCCAAATGACAAAAAAACAACAACACTGGAAATGAACAACTTAATGACTGAACCTCCAGAACACCGGACACATTTTTGTGACTTTTGAAAAAGGCAGACTTCTCTGGGGCTCAAATGTGTAATCAGGACAAGATAACACCATTTTCATTAAGCGCCACAAACGAGGGGACTGCTGACACAGTTTGTTGTTTACAAGCAAAAGGTATCAATGCAGGAGTTTTACATTGAGGGCCTGGATGACAAAAAGCATCTGGTGTGTCTGGGGTCGTCTCTGCAGATACAGCAACAAATGTTAAAATTTTACCCGACTATAATTCAATATCTTCGTGACGGACTCAGAGACAAAAACTATCTTTCCGCGATCACATCCCACTACAAACAGGAAGCCATCTGCTGCCTGCACAACAAAAACACAAGGGGGGGGGGGGGGGTGGGGGCCCCTGGGGGGGAGTGGGAGCAGCTGATGAGATGACATGTTCAAAACAGAGGCTGCAGTTATTTGTATCATTTTCTTCCATTAACATCGAATCAGAAATCTTTAGATGAAATGAAATCAAAACATCATGTAGCAAGTTCTTAAAAACATTGAAAGCATTGTACACACCAACAGCGGCTACACACAGAATAAAAACACTTTTTAAACTCATTTCTGCTTTTTAGGTTTCTGATAACAACGCGCATTCATTTTCTTGCCATTCTCGTGTCAACAGCTTCAAATGTTTCTGTTGTTTTGCCTATTTTTTGGCTTTGACATGGAAAGAGACTTCAGAAATGTGTCGTAAATTCATCATTTATGCAGTTCCAACCTTCTAAACACGTGGACTGACTAATCAATCATCATTTCCACTTTCCACGAATCATTAAAAATGTACCTTCAGAACAAGTTGCTTGAGTTCTTCATTAGGAAGGAATGATGGCTTATAGTTTGCTTCGGAGAAGGAGCTGGCTGAACCTGAGAATACAGACACAGTCACGTCCGTTTATTATCAAATAACGACAGCGCCTCTGATGTACTACTCATTCATTTCATCTCCTGGCTGTATAAACATGAGCATGTCGTTTGGCAGGATCGCGACTAAATGTGATGCATGTTCACCGTCACATGACTTTATTATTATTAATTTTTTTACCTTTGAGAGATTTGAGGTGCTGCACTGCCATCCTGAGCACTGTGAGTTTGTCCAGCTTACGAGACATGGGGTTACAGGCCGGTATCATGGCCGACAGTTTGTCTATGAGGGTGTTCATTTTGTCCCGCCTCCTCTTCTCTATTTGGCTGTGTGGTTCCCTGCAGACATGTGAAATAAGAAACCACATGAGTTTCCTGTTTTGACTGTGCTGTATCTGGGAAATGTGCCATATTCTAAATTTGGAGCTTCACAATAGATGTTTAAGGACAGAGGATTAAAAACATAATAGAGTGGATGTGTTTTACAAATGAAGTGGTGCTGATTAAAACAACAACAAAAAAAACACATTACATACCTGATACATTTTATTTTGACATGTTGGTCATCTCCATCTGACCTGTAAGAATAGAAAAGCACATCCATGAAATATTTACATGAAGAGCCACAATATGCAAAAGGTGCGCTAGTCAAAATAGTAGAACAACCTACTACTGCACCAAACAAATATTTTTTTAGAATTGATTTATACAGTAATAAATCCGTGGGTAATGATACAGTGTGTCTCTTCATCTGTATTTGTAATGTGAAACCATGTGTTTTCCTCAGTAAACACTAAAGGAACAGATGTTATGAACTCAAAACACTTTACCCGTTTTGGTCATCTTCCATGTCAACATCAGGGATGGAAGATTTTGAATCCCTGGGAAGAAGAGAAACAGAACTTTTTAATGACAAATCTGCATTCATTGAACTTTTGATGGATCTATGGGACTCGATCAAATCCCAAAAGTCTTCAATCAAATTATGCTCGACTCACTGGTTGTCTACGCTGCCCTTGCGCTTGCGGGGCATCTCTATGCTCAGGGACATGCCTGCAGCTGAAGAAGGGGTCATGAGGCCGGGCAGAGAGACAGAAGTGCTTTGGTTTTCCTCCACCAGCACATCCCCTGCAACAGGCATAGCACAAAGAACAGCAGGTGGTCACAGGAGGGTGACAGATGATTTCATCGCAGACTGTAGGTCTGTCAGGTACCGTTTTATCAGATGTTCAGTCATAAAAGATCAAGGTTTCCCACAGTACAATGAATTTTATTATTATGAGTTCTCAACCAGCCTTCGTGAAACATCACCTGATACAGTAAAATGATTTCGTGCCAGTCAACATGAATAAAATGTCCTTTCTGTGTCCAGTTTGCAATAAAGTTTTACTTGTTAAAGTAATGGGTGGAGTTAAAAGATGCAGTGTGTATGACTGAGAGACATCTAGTGGTGAGGTCGCGCGTGACAGATGAATGAATGCCTTTCAGCTCACCCTTTCCTTTCAGGCCTGTGTGAAATCCTACACACTGAACCTTTAAGCAATTAAACAATTTCCTCAGTTAGTCCATAGGATTGGGATCTTTGATCATCTTTTAATGCAATTGAAAACGGTAAATCCAACGATGACAAGTTTAAAAGTTAGGAGAGCTGGTTTGTGACGAGTAGAAATCTGCAAAGTAAATTCTTGGTGTGATCCTGGCAAACGCTCCACTGAACCTCCCTCTTTTAAATCATCATTATATACACAGCCCTGAAGCAGAGTCTCATAAACCTCGCTCAGTCAATGGGCCGCCTTGTGATGAACTCCTGACTGGTGGTTCTGGTCTCACTGCTGCAAACTGACCTGTGCAAAAACACCTTTCTGATACGACCATGGGGCTGGGCCTACACGACTAACGACTACAAACGTGGAATTCTTTGGCTCAGTTTCATGCCTTTCAATACTTCATCCAGTTTCATTGTTCGCCTGATTCAGAAGTAATGGTTAATGAGGCAGTGTTCCTGACAGAGCGACAAACCACATAGGTAGTTTATCACACACAACTTGTTATCATGAGCGTCTTGTTCCACCCATTAAAAGGTCACTGATCACAACTCTGTTAGCTTAAAAGGTGCAGTATGTAGAATTTTCTGAAAACCATGCAGCGAGTCGTACAAAAAGTAACCCCGTTCCAACGACTCCATCTCCAATGAACCACTAGAAGTAAGTGTCTTTATCTGCAGAGGCTCTCCTCTTTGTGTTCATCTTGCCATTTTGCAGGATATTGTGTACAGGATATTTCTGAGCACAGGGGTTTGGACCAGCTCATGCTGGTGAATGGCCCAATTAGCTTTCTCAAAGCGTTGGCATTTCTACAACAGGTCAATAATGTGGAAACAGTGTTGCTTGCACTATAGAATAGAATAGAACATATTGATATGGTATTGATGAAAGTTCAACATTATTAATGTTGACGTGCCACATGAAGACCATGTCCCACTCGGTCGGGTTTGTTGGAACTCGGTTCACTCTTAGCTGAACCATTTTTTTTTTTACAGAGTGGTGGTTCTCCTCTCACAAACTGTCTTTGACATGTAGAGACAGCAGCGAGTGCACAAACTGAATACAGTCAAGTTCAATTTGGGGCTTTTTATCAAGATGCTCACCGCCTGCTGTGGAATGTTTGCAAATGGATTTAGAGTTTAGTGAACCTATTAACCTGCCCCAACGGCATTTACCATAACTCCAGTCCCACAGTATTAAAGACTTTAAGTATCATAATAATACGTTTATTCAGCATCCAATTACTTAATCTGTTGACTTGAACCTTTACTTATCAAGTTAGCACAGTCATGAAAATCAGTCATCACTATTTTCCTGAGCCAAAGACGTGTTTTTAACTAATCCATTTTTTATTGTTTATCATTTGTTTTTGTTTTTTTTCGGAGTCAAAGTTACCATCTTCAAACTGCTATTCTGGTCCGACATCCCATATTTACAAGAAGCCATTTTAAGACATGTTTGGTTCAGACTTTCTCCATAATCGTGCAATGTTTTCAGCTCAGATGCTACAGTCTGAACTCAGATTTAGCCTTGGTTTTTGATGAGTACGTATGAAAACACTGTGTATACCAACATAGCCAAAGGACAGAATGAGAACATTATATTAAAAAAAAAAAAAAGATCATAAAAACATTAGAGATGAAAACTCCAAAATCCATTCTTTCATAGATCACATTTTGAGTCGGCGAGAACAGCCAATACTGCATTCCTGTGTGAACACACATCTGTACAACTTTGCAGCCTATTGTCTACTCTGGCAAGACATGCAAGTACCATGACTATCATTTATTCATGTTCCTGACGGCACGTGAGAGTGGATATGTGGGGGAGAAACTTGAGAAAATACAACAGGGGAATGACCAAATGTGGCTGGGATCCATGGCGCCTATTTTCACCTGAGCTCCACACACCTTGTGACCCAAATAGCCATTCAAAAGATCAGTAACAACCTGCGTTTTAATCCCTGTCCCGCTGTAAAAATCAGATGGATTACAGGGTTAGGGAGAAGGAAACTAGATTACTGGACAACGCGCCAAACAGACGTTGCTCTGCCAGAACCTTCAATCCCTCGGCCGGGCTCACACGTTAATTAAGAGGCTGGTCATTCATGCAATCCTTCAATGAGCAGCTGCTGCAGTCAAACCAACAGAGCTCTGTGGTCCCTCCTGGCTTTGTCTCAGTAATAGAGTCTGATAATTATATAGTATCACATTTCTCAATCCTTAGAATTCTGCCATAACACAGCCTATAATCCAAACTATAATCAGAGATGAGCATGACACGAATACATGTCAGTACTCTTAATATAACACATTAAAAAGTAAAAGTGCGACAAAAAAGTGCATTTTAAGTTGGTTACTTACAAGTAGAGCTCTGGAAATAACAATCTTTTTTTTGGGTTTCATAAAGATTAAGAATACAACTGGTCTTTTACTTGCCATGTGTGCTTGACTAAAGGGGGTGAATAAATGATTCATTTTGGGCATTAATCACTATTTTCCAGGTAATTACATTTGAAGGAACTCATCAATGACTGTTATTGAATTTTGTTTGACCTAAATTTCAGATTTCAAAACTGATGGGGGAAAAACATATCACCATGACTTGGATGCATTGCTCTGAACAGCAGGGATATCATCATATATCTTTACTGACCAAAACAATCCTAAAAAAATGGCAGGACTCAACATGTATCTGGTTTCCAGAGGAGCACATGGCATAAATGTGTGTGTGTTGAGTGAAGTTTCCTCAAGAATGTGGAAATACGTGATCTCGATGATTATTATGGGGCACATTTTGAGTTCATGACACACATTCTGAACCATAATCACCATCTGTGCTAGTTATACATTAAAAAGGTAAAAAGATAAAAGTTTGTTTACAGTCCCTGCTGCTTCAGTATAGCTACAAAGAGAAGGTAAACACACCAACATAAACCAACAAACCCAATACACACACTAATACATACTGTAGATACACACGGCAATGGAAAGTTGTGTCTCCACCATGTTGGTGTGTGTGTGTGTGTGTGTGTGTGTGTGTGTCACGTACAATGTCGACTAAAAATAGAAGGTAAACCCACAGTGAAGCTATGCCCCCTCCCCAGACCAACAGCAGTTGAACTGGTTCAGTGGAATCAGGAATGTATCACTTATTATTTGACAGATGACTGATATTAAACATTTAATTATTCTTTGAACAATAGTTAATTTAAGTGCCATGCAACATCACCGAGGCACTGAGACTGAAAAATGCACACAAATCACTAAAAACGTGACATGGCCAAACCAATGCTTTTACATGACAGGACTTGACTCAATTCCTGGAGGACAGGTTTCCTGAATAGCACATAGGGGTGTGTGTGTGTGTGCGCGCGCGCGCCGAATAAAGGTAAATACACCTTTAACGTGGTCACATTTGTTGAATCAAGATAAGAAGATGCAAAAAATAAATCGGTTAAAGGTGCAGTGTGTAAGATTTTGGTCTGAAAAATATTAGAAAACAATTACATACTGACATTTTCAAAATCACATAAGAATTTTATTTTTTTCCCCATTGCCCTAAAATGAGCCCATTAATGTATATTTACATGAGAAGCGGGTCCTCTCTACGGGGGCTGCCGTGTTTTTACAGTTGAAAAAGTGGACGTACTAAACATCTTTTGAGTTGTAATGACAACTGAGGTCTACCAAAGGTTCTCCTGCAGGTTCAGAAGGCTGAGGGTGACGTGATGGATGCAACATGCAACTTCAGCTCCAAACGTCTCAAAATCTTAAACACTGCACCTTTAAAGTTTTATATTTAAAAGTTAAATTTCAAGAGATTGTTTACATATCCACGGAAAGGGTTCAACCAGTGAACGGCCCATTTCTTTCAGTGTAAAGGCTCCTGGTGTTGACTGGGATTGAATCCAAACAGTACAGTACACTTAGTGTGAGTTCATAATAACATCCAATCAGGAGTTGATCGGATTCAGCCGTTGAGGCGAAGTAGCTTTAGTTAGCTACCTGCTCAGGCCTGGACGCTAGCTAGCATAACCGCTTCTTTACCACGATGTGACACCGGTTGTTCCACAAAACCACCAACAGTCGCAAGTTATCAAAACAGCCCATTGTGAGAAGCTACCCCAGGGCGCGAAACCACATATGGCGGAACCGTCGGTCCGAGGCAGCTGCCCCGGCGAACAGGCCCCATGCTAAGGCTGCTAAGCTAACATTTGTGCGGGTCGGTGGCTTGGCGAGCCAAAACGACGCTGCAACACGGCACCAATTCTTCACATTCAACAACATTGACAACCATGACAGGCGCAAATACTGTTAGTTTACGACACGACGTGGTGTTTAAACTGCCAAGTGGTGTAAAGTTACATAAACGGCACGGAAGGCGAAGGTTTGTTCTACTGATCTACTGACCTAGTTTTGGGAATAGCGCAAAGTTACGGCCAACCGGTGCAAAGCAGAGTGAAAACACCGCCATATCCGCTCGCCTTTATCGCGTGTAAACACATTTAAAACGCAAACGCTGCAAGTCAACGAGTTGACAGAACCCCCCGGTATGTTCGAGTTACCTGCCGGTTCGCCGTCTCCCGCTCTGTCACCGCCGACAGCCGATGCATTCCTGGCCGACATGGCTGGAGCCGGGGCCGGTGCGCTGGGGCCCGGAACTCCAATGCATGGATGAGGTGGTCGACTTTACTCCGGGATGTGGGCAGAGCGGGCGGTGCAGAGGTCGCGACGGAGCCGGAGGAGAAGGCGGGGATGCCGTCACTTGTTTTTGTTATTGTCCCCTCCGAAGCAGGGGAGAACTGGAGGGAAAGAGCGCGGAGATGCGCCCGGCGGCAGCGGCAGCAGAGTGCGGCGAAAATGGGACAACGTGGAGGTCGCGGCCGCGGCGGCGGCGGCGGAGGAGGCGAAGGGGGTGGATGCGGAAGGCAGAGCGCAGTCTCCTCCTGCCGGTTCACCGCCGCTGCTGCTCCGCTCCTCTGCTCCCTTCACGCCCGCTGGTGATGAGATATTCCTCCATTTCTCTCTCTCACCATCGTGTAAACAAGTAAAAAATTATGTTTTCGTGAATATATGATTATCTCAACTTACAAATGACGGTCAATCAACGGTAGAGTATCTTTCGAATTACTACATAAGATAGTCCTCCTCGTAGTGGCCGCCATTTTTTTTTTACAGTAGCCTAGAATGGACAAACTAAACACTTTCGAAGTTTCAATGATAATTGGAAGGCTGACAGTGGTTTCCAACATTCCTTTAAGGGGAAGCCTGAGTACAGTGGAAACAAGTAACTTCACCACTAGGTGTCACTACATTTCAAGCACTGTGCCTTTAAAGGTCCAGAGTATAATATAAAGTTGTGATTACATCAATTTGTATCTATACTTACATTGAGCGTATGAATTGTTGGCTTCATAATCATTGAATTCCCCTCTTTATAGGCATATGGGCGCTGCCATGTTGGACCACCATGTTTTCACAGTGATCCAGAATGGACAAAGTAAACAACTATTCTGTTTTAATAAATAGATTTATTTAATACAATAAAATAAATGAATAATAATAAGCTCATTTGCATTCACATTTATAAACATTTCAACCCATTTAAATCATATTCACACATTTATTGACATCAGGAGGAGGTCTTGTGTAAGGAGGCCACATGTTGCACCAGTGTTTTTAAAGTAATAAGAGTTTGTTCTTGTAATACCCATTGTGGCCACATGGGGCTGTAGTGCACCACTACCTCAGTTTAGAAAGCTCATTCATGAGCTCACATGTCACTGCTCATTTGTAACACTAGGGGGCAGACATGACTCATCGACAAAGAAAAATGATTTTCCCCACAGAGAACAGATCCAAGTTCTCATCTCACCCTCACCTGTTGATTTGCATCACACCAAGAACCTGTGGATTTGATTATATGTTATTAACTCTAATTGCTCAATTCCATGTTAGTGCATGTCCCTCGTGTTAGTGAGGGATGCCATTATAACTCACTGTTTATCTTTTAAATTGTCCTATCACCTTTAATATAATCAACAAATGGCAGATGTCAAGTCACATGAAGACACTAATCTACACAGGAACTTACATTTCAGTGTCATGCTCCATTTTGTCCATGTCTCCTCTTAATAATCTAATTTCTCAATGTTAAACCTTGTTCATTGTGCACCGTCCTCGGTGTATTTATGGAGTGGATGCATAAATATATATACTGCATGGCACAGCTTCCACGGAGCAGTCGTTCTGCAGCAGCCCAGGGATGAAATAGAATTTTAAGACTTCACAAAGAGAACTCTCTGAATTTTTAAAATCCCAATCTCCCAAGGCCTATATTTTTAAAAATACTAAATATTTGATGATTGCTCCAAATAATGCGGAAAATGCTGCCCTGCTGGCAAACATATGGACTTCCAGGAAACTATGAGTTATCGTTGGAGCAGGTTTATGACTCCACGTCCCTCCAACATGGAGGAGCTGCTCAGAGAGTGGGATGCTGGAAGTTGACGGCTCTGTCTTGGGTTTCACCTGCTCACAATTTACTCTCCTCCCTCCTGCATGTTTAATTGTTTGTCCGGAGAGGTTGTATCAGATGAACCTAACTAGGTGAAGGGGTGGTGCTGCACGGGAAGGTGATGGTGGTGATGAGGATGAAAAAAATGATGATGTGCAAGGCGTGGGGAGGGGAGGGGAGGGAGAGGGAGTGGGTTTTTGGAATAGCCAGCTGCACCTGCCCCTCCTCAGCAGGGTGGATGAGTTATGAGATGAGAGCGGATCAGTCAGAGCTGCTCCAGAGGTCTTCATGATGATCAGGGAGTAAAAACCTGGATTTACGCTCTTTATTCCTCCTGCCGCCTCGGATGGATCTAGATCCAGAGACTAAATGGCACTTTGGACTCGTAGGAATAACTCAACATCATCCCTGAATCAGATCTGAACAGCAGAGCGACGTCCTCTCATTGGCACCACTCAAAAGGTGGAGCCAGCCAACCGGTGCCACCAACTCCAGGAGGATGAAGAGGAGCTTCTAAGATTCCTTTCTCTCACAGCAGAGGTTCGGTGAGGTTTCAAGACGCCGTGTTGAGAGAAAGGTGGAGAGAGATCCCAAAGAAGAAGAAGAAGAAGAAGAAGAGGGGGAAAGATGCCTTTTGGGGGGTTGTCAGGTTTGAAGGAGCAGGTGTTGAAGCCTGGGAAGGAGGAGGTGAAGAACACCGTGGGAGACTCTCTGGGGAAACTGCAGAGGTGAGTGGGTTTGTGTGGAGAGTGGGTTGGAAGGATGAATGAATGAATGAGGGCAGTGTTTGTGCGGGATCCACACCCCACACTTTAGCATATAATGAGCTTTTTCCACTCATATGTTGCAGCCGGAGTGGAGGTGATAACGGATCTGCCGCCACAGAGCCCACTGAGCCCCACATGTGTCTTCCCACAGATCCTGAAGATAAATAAATATTTGATTCCTGCGCTCGTCAGGCAATCCCAGTGATGTAATCATAGATTTTATTTTAAGACAGTGATACATATTTCATATCTGATGCATATTTCACAGCTGTGTGTGTGTGGGGGGGCATAGTGGTGGTGGTGGTGGTGTGTGTGTGTGTGTGGGGGGGGCTCCACACAGGAGGACATTTTAAAAGATAGAGCTACAAGTAGGCAATTTCCTGGAGAATTAGTTTTGGGTGTGAGGCATTAATATGTGTGTGTGTGTAACGTTTTTATGTTAAACAGGAGTAAAGCTAACTCTATGAATAAGTGAGACATCGATAATGATAATTATGAGAATTATATTGAAGGCTTTTTTTTTTATAGTTCTGCTCTATTCTATTCCATTACAATTCAATTGTATTTATTTCACCTGTTGTGCTATTATGTACATTTCTATGATTTTATTCTGTTCTGAGGTAAGATTGTCCTGCAGTGGGACTATGATGATGCAATATGATATAATTATAATATTATATTAATATCCAGTCATAGTAAACCTTGGAGGTATATTTTGACTAATCACTAAACAGATAAACAATTTCATTTTGAATCGAACTATTATTTGCTGCACTGCCGTTCATGCAACGCTGCGGACAACTATAAGTCAATTCCTGTCATGTCACGTAACTGACACCAAACTGTCACGGAAGCCTTTTTACTGTCAATGCGTCGATCACACTGACGATATATCAGTCGCTCATTACATTCAGGTCGGAGAAATGTTTTCAAAGCTTCTCTTCATTTGCCTCATGAGCAAATGCGTCACGCCACTGAATGTCATGTCACATGAAAAGGCGGGTTCATCGATCAATGAGGAGGAAAAAGGTGTATTTCGATGCTTGAAAACAAAAAAAAACTGATCCCAGTTCTTTGTTCATCTGTGTCTGGATGAAGAGGAAGCTCAGATGAGAGAAGATCTCGGAGCCGGTAAAAGAGACGGGTGATGGAAAAGGTGTCGAGACAGAGCAACCTGATAGTAACAGCGATGTGACCTTTTACACCGGGCGCCCTGATGTTTCCCTCTGTAAGATCACTGATATAGGACCTGAACCACTTTCTATATTGTTTGTTCTATTTTTTTGTTCTTTCGCAGGAAACTAGATGGAAGCAACGTGGAAGAAGAGGACCACATTGAGCTGACGGAGGATGGGCGTCCCGTGGCCTCGGCGCCACGTCCGGTGCCGCTGTTCGACTGCGGCTGCGGCGGTCTGCCCAAGCGCTACATCATCGCCATCCTCAGCGGACTGGGCTTCTGCATCTCCTTCGGTATTCGGTGCAACCTCGGCGTGGCCATCGTGGAGATGGTGAACAACAACACGGTCTATGTCAACGGGACTCCCGTGCTTCAGGTGTGCAGAGCAGGAACCCTCTGTTCTTAAAGGGGCTGTTTGTCATTTTGGGACAGTTCCGTTCATAAACAGCAGATGGCGGCGGTGAGCGTGAAAATGTGTCCCCCGAAGGAATAAATAGCGTAACTGTCTGTAACAGTTACGCACTTTTGGATTCAAATTTTGCGACTCAAATGAAGTGCAGCTGGTGAGGTAGATGTAGCGTCAACTAACTCTAGTGGTCAGAATTGGTATTACAGGGTGAATAGACTGGCACGGTTTATGGATATATTAACAAAGCAGTAACAGTGACATCTCTGGATTGATGTCGAGGCTGTTGTTTCTGATCATTTCTGAATATCAAGGTTAAAAACGACAATAACACACCCACCGCCCCTTTAAAACGTATCATAATGTGTGTTTCTGCTTCTGGCAGCCTGTTACAGAAATGACCGGTACTCAACGAAGAGGATCAAATTGACATCTTGCCAATATAAGACTCATTCATTCCATTTCACAAGGCCTATGCCAATAAAATAGCTTTTTAGAAATGTATATTAATTAAAAAAAATAAACTCCATTTCTCTCTCCTTCTCCAGATAGCCCAGTTTAACTGGGACCCAGAGACAGTGGGGCTGATCCACGGCTCCTTCTTCTGGGGCTACATCGTCACTCAGATCCCCGGCGGCTTCATCTCCAACAAGCTCTCTGCCAACAGGTCACACGCTCCCAATGACCTCATGTCTGTTTGTCGTTCCACTGTGACACTGACGTTCTACATCGAAAGGGTAGTCACCTGCCACGTGCGCACTCACCACTAGGTGCCGCTGAATATCACATGCTCTCCCTTTACTGATGTCTCGTGGTAGAGTTGCATATTGCAGCTGAATTCTCCACAACTCGCACTTCTCATCCAGACATATCGGCAAACCCATTGCAGTCTGAGGTGATGATTACAATCGAAAGGGTTCTTCGTTTATTCATTGTCGTCAAACAACACGATGGTGCAACGTGGCGGCCTCCGTAAAGAGGATCCACTTCTCGTGAGGTTTATTACACATTGACAAAAACAGTGGTATATTAATTCTATGATCAATCTTTGCTGGTAAGAGTTTGAGATGGTTTAATCTTACACACTGGACCTTTAAATCACGTTGACTACAGTTGTCCTGACCATATGTTTCGGAAAGGATCACAGGTCTATAAAACCAGGTTTTGGGTGGGTGGGGGTGGGGGGTGGGGGGGGGGCTAGGTGGTGCACCTGCTGTGATGATGCCGTTAAAGGGTTAAAGCCGCTCGGTGTGGTGAGGAGCGGTGCTGATGGAGTCGATAGCGTTCCTGTAATAAAAGCTTCACAGGAAAGGAGGACACGCCACTGACAGAGTTAATAATGAAAGATCCCACCGCTGATTTCTCTCTGCAACACCAGCCACTGGAATATTACAAGTGTCACTTACACACTGTTTTGGAAAAAGGGAGGGACGGGGTGTGTGTGCGAGTGTGTGTGTGTAGCTGTGTGTGTGTGTGTGTGTGTGTGTGTGTGTGTGTGTAAAACAGGGGGGGAGCAAAGTATCATGGTGGCGATGAAGCCAAAACTTGTGGATTGAGACGCTCTGACATCACTATCATATCTCTGTATAGTATCTCGCATATATTGTGTAGCATGTCTTTGTTGTGTTCTTACCCGTGACATCATCATCGTGATACATTCCAGGCGCTCACACCTAAGTGCAGGAGTCTGTGATACCTGTACATTAAAGGTACCATGTGACTCTTTTGGTGACATCTAGTGGTGACGTTTTCCATGCTGCTAACTTAAAAGGTGTTACTGAGTCTATTCAGATCTTTTTATGTCACTTGAAATATTATTCAAATTGATGATGATGATGATGATGATGATTAGTGTTGTTATTATTATTTCCACAGGGTGTTCGGGGCGGCCATTTTCCTGACGTCAGTGCTGAACATGTTCATCCCCTCGGCAGCGAGGGTTCACTACGGCTGCGTCATGTTTGTTCGCATCCTGCAGGGGCTGGTGGAGGTAAGGAAAAAACACGCGCAGTTTCCTCTGACAGGAGTGGAAATAATTTCACCAAAACTTTACACACTGCCCCTTTAAAACAGGAAGTTGGTATTAGCTTAGCAAAAATCCTGAAAACAGGTGTTGGGTTTATGCACGAGACACATTATGTAGAAACAACCAAAAGGCACATTTGATTCTTTGCCCACTTGTAGAGAATGAGATAACTTTACAATAACAATGTCTAACTTTGACCTTTGACCTTCTACATCAGGGTGTCACCTACCCAGCCTGTCACGGGATGTGGTCCAAATGGGCCCCTCCTCTGGAGCGCAGTCGACTGGCGACCACCTCGTTCTGTGGTGAGCACACGAAAGAACTATTCAGTTTACTCAACTTTTGGAAATGACGTTCCCCCGCGTTCCTCCCTGAAAATCAGTTCATCAAAGCCGCATGTCGCCATGACAACCGATGCATCAAAGCCCCCTTGACATTGTCTATAGGTGAACACATTTGCAGTTTGAATGAGCCTCTCCGTCTTTTCACCTCAATGAAATGTCTGATTGCCACTGTCCAAGCCCACTCTCCCCTCTGCCCGCTCTATTCACAACAGTGTTATTCATGAATCCATTTGTTCATCGAAAAACACATTACAGCATCTTCTCTATTGAGGCAGAGCCACAGGCTCCTTTCAACCCATCCTCACAAAATATCATATACAATATAAGAATCGAAATGTATGGATTGATGTCATTTTGTTTTCTTTTTTCGATGAAATTACATTTTGTTTTTCAGAGTTTGTCGTAACTTTACAGATTTATTTTTTTCTTTAAGTTTAATGGCAAACTATTTAGATTGTATTTGGTTATAACAATGAACTTTGGGCGTATTAGTTTGACGTGTTTTCAGTGTATGATCGGGGATTATACTTTAGTCAATCTGTTGCTCTGTGTCCCCAGGATCTTATGCGGGAGCGGTGATTGCGATGCCTCTGGCCGGGGTTCTGGTCCAGTACGTCGGCTGGCCCTCGGTCTTTTACATCTATGGTGAGTGTGATTTACGAAGGAACACCTCGAGTCTGACATCACACCGAGGCCACGCCCAGAAAATAAGGTTTAAAATACCGCGAAGAAAAATGGAAATAAAATCAAAATCAACTAAAAGAACCTGATGATCAAGAGCAGTCTGAAGGATTAAGTGACATCTTATGTCCATAAAAAAATGAAATTTTTTTCAGAAGATGCTGAGTCATTAAAATCCCCCAACAGCTATTTCCTGCTGTGGATCTGTGATCCACAGGTTTGGTCTGTGGCCGTCTCCTCTGTCTGCTCTGCACACAGACCCAGGACCCTTATCTGAATTGCTTCTGTGTTTGACTAAACTGATTAACACTCATCTAAAATTCATACCTGACAGAACGTGTTTTAATAAAAAAAAAATCTGATCCCATCTCTTGATTTATTGATGTGAATTAGCATTTTCCTGTCTGGGGCGCCGTGACTCACTCCT
>JAFBJT010111642.1:67765-101312 GCA_016785325.1 Chascanopsetta lugubris
AGGGCCTTTGAAATTGTACAAATGAATTGAATAACATGATCATTGGATTGGCTTAAACACAAACCGTGTCTCTGATTTTGAAATAGGAATTTGATCAAATCCAAATTGAACCCGTGTCCTTGCGCGTTCAAAACGCACGCTCTACCACCGAGCGACACCCACGGACATGAAATCTGAAATCCTGAATGTCACGTTCTCTTTTTCAGAAATTCAAGACGCCGTGGCGGCGTTTCTTCACCTCCATGCCCGTCTACGCCATCATCGTGGCCAACTTCTGCCGCAGCTGGACCTTCTACCTGCTCCTCATCAGCCAGCCGGCGTACTTTGAGGAGGTCTTCGGTTTTCCCATCAGCAAGGTCAGTCTCACGGCGGCCCAGCAGAGTCGCTGCTGTCGTTCAGCTTCCCCCTATTCTCAGCGCTCGTTTGACTGTGTGACCGGTCCACAGGTGGGGATCCTGTCCGCCGTCCCCCACATGGTGATGACGGTGGTGGTCCCTTTCGGGGGTCAGCTGGCCGACTACTTACGAAGCAACAAAATCATGTCCACCACGAATGTGAGGAAAGTTATGAACTGTGGAGGTATGTCATCAGAACACATGGAATTTAAAGGAGACCTCTCATCCTCTTACTGTCCACCACTCCAGCCCCTTGTTTTCACTCTCTCCTTGAAATTCTCTGTGGAGCCCCTGCCCCCCCCCCCCCCCCCCCCCCCTATGTCAATACAGCTTAAGGTGAGACCCCCCCCCCTTTCTTCACAGAAACGCTGAAACAGCTCTGATTGGTCAGCTGGCCCAGTTCTCTTGTGATTGGTCGGTTGTTCCCAGCTGATGTACAATGATGAACCCATGGGTGTGTTAACGGAACAGGATACCGTTTTGGTCACGTGACCCCATCCAAGTCTATGGAAGTTGCATGGGGATATTTTTGTTGCAGTACCGCAAGTGACCACCGAAAAAAACAAAAAAACAATGTCTGCAGGTCTGAGGGGAGGCGCTGTATCCTGTTCCATTGATACGTCCATGGATGCATCTGACTCTGAGTCACGTCGGCTCATTCAGGAAGTAGAATGAAAGTCAAAGATTACCACAACCTCCAATAGGCTGTTGGGATTTTTAATCAAAGCATGAAATTGCTTTTTATAGTAATTATTATTTTTTTGATAACTCTCCTCACTCTTTTTGACAGGCTTCGGGATGGAGGCCACTCTGCTGCTGGTGGTCGGGTTCTCTCACACTCGAGGAGTCGCCATCTCCTTCCTGGTTCTGGCCGTGGGCTTCAGTGGATTTGCCATCTCAGGTCAGGTCGTATTTCATCTGATAACATATTTTCTTTTAGTTTGACTCTAAACAAATACAAGTCTGTGATTGTTTTCTGAAACGCTTTGGCAAAATGAGCTGTCCTCCCGGCGCTGTCTCCTCCACTCAGCTTCCAGCAGGCAAAGTTCACTCTGTCCTGTGTTTTTTTTCTTTAGGTTTTAATGTCAATCACCTGGACATTGCTCCTCGCTACGCCAGCATCCTGATGGGTATCTCTAATGGAGTGGGGACGTTGTCTGGGATGGTGTGTCCCCTGATTGTCGGAGCTTTGACTAAACACAAGGTACTAATCATTTCCAATTCCAAAGCTGACAAATGTGATATTTTAATGTGTCTCTTATCGTTACTTCACCTAAATGATCTTCCCTTTGCCAGACTGTAAATTCGTCTTTTTGGTTCGTTCCTTTATAAATGAATAAAAACACCATCAGAAGTGAAAACGCCATTGTTTACTGAGATTCCTGCCACGCTACATGTATAAAACATATCGCTCCTTCCTGCTCCTGCTACTTTAACGAGCTGTGCATAGATGTATCATGTCCGGTGCTGTGAGTAATTCAGTGGATCCACAGCATCGCCTGTGTGCCATACATCATCATAAGATCACTGACAACCATTCACCCCCCCCTCCCACAGACTCGTCTGGAGTGGCAGAATGTCTTTGTCATCGCGTCCATGGTGCATTACACCGGGGTCATCTTCTATGCTATCTTTGCCTCGGGAGAGCAGCAGGACTGGGCCAACCCCGAGAGCACCAGCGAGGAGAAATGCGGCATCATCGATGAGGACGAGCTGGCCGAAGAGTCGGAGCTCAACAGCGAGAACACCCTGGCGACCCAAAGGAGCTACGGCACCACGGACAATTCCTCCGGCCGCAAGCACGGCTGGAAAAAGAAGAGGGGCGTGACCATGCAGGAGGAGGAGCCGCAGCATTACGGGAACGGGGACTATCAGGAGGGATACCAGTGACGCTGGACTTCAACAGAGGAATCCGAAAGGAATTGAGTCAAATTTTGAAATTCACACCTGTGGAAATGTCAGAAACTGTAGTCAGAGGGGAAACAGCACCACAAGGCATCTCAAGGCTGCTTGTAACGAGCAAGAATCCACAATCTGCAGAAAACGAATATGGAAACAGAACATTAGACCATAGAAGAAGTGCAATCAGTCGCGCACAGCTCCCCAAAGGCTCAACGGTTCCCCTATCTGATTAAATTGCACACACACGGATCTGCTCCCTCTGTATTTCAGCCATTTTCCATCCCCCAAGTTGCTTTTATGACTCATGGAAATTGGTAAATTACTCTTTCACTTACTGGATCATGGAAAAACCGCATGATATATTCACCTTTGTTCAGATTAGTCCCATAAAAGAATGGGGGCTCTTTCTCGGCCCACAAAGCAGCCAGGTTTCATGGGGAGGTGTTTTCTGTCACCTGGCTGATAAACAAGTAAACAAACCAACAAACAAGGATACGAAAATAACCTAATACAGTTAGAATTATAAAACTAAACTTCAAAAAGTAGTATAATTGGCCATGGGGATATCCAAAAAACAAACATTGAAACCATCAGGGTCTTCATAAATATCTATGAATGATTGTGTTTATGAAAATGTCCCAGCAACAAAATAGAGGATCGTTCCCCAATCAAATCCAAATCCATACTGTATCTTTCAAAAAATCTTGCTTAAATCGCTTACATTTTTATTCAAAATTTTGTTCTTTCTGTGTTTTTCCTATTTTCTCTCTTCTGCACATAGCTATGTTCAGGAATATCCTTATCGACATGGAAATGTGAGGAGGCTACTGTACATATGCCAGGTCAATAGGTGGCGGTGCCATTTTTCTTTCACTTCCTGCACCAGCTTTAAAATCAAAGAGGGATCAACAACACACTCCTCCTCTTGACTGCTCCTTGCCGGGCAGCGCAGAAATTGCGACATTTTTGAAAAATGCCGTTGTCGTGGCGACAAAAAGGTCACAGCGCAAGAAAGAATTCCCGATGTAGCAAAAACAACTGTTTCCCTGACTTCAAAACTTACCAACCAACCTGCAAATGGACCTGGGGGGTGGGGGGTGGGGGGGCGGGGGGTTTGAAAACACAACCTCACTGACCGAGGTGATAACAAAGATAGATGTGACGTTTAGACTCAAATGTTCTGTACCGTAGACTAGTGTTGTCAATAGGAAACCACAGACCCTCGTCCGTGGTGCAGCTACACCACCAACACATATCAGCTTCAGCTCCAGATTCAATCGTGCAAACGTTGCCTGAACTGTTTACGTCGCTTTCTTTGACACTTGTGATTCTATGTTTTTTTTTTTTTTTTGTGGGACATTTCTCCATGTCACCTATGCAACGTGAATGTAACAATGGGTCCGATCCACCGCGGATCACAGTGTTAACGTAATGAGCTTTATTGTTTATCTATTTGTTTATTTATTTTTGAGCTTGGATGTGTATTTACGGCTGCCGCTGAACGATCACGCTCGCATCACCGCTTGGCTCGCCTTCGCGTCTTCCGGCATTATAGCAGCTCCATTATTCATCGTGCTCCGAGCCTCATGATGGGGCTGAAATGGATGGTGACATAACTGTGACGCTTCGAGTGGAACTCTACTCATTCTGTTGGTGTTTGTCTTTCTGCCGCTTCTCAGTGTTTGATACATGGAGACCCTGTTTGTTTCAAAATCACGAGAAAAGGCTGATGTTTGATCAAACCCATAATCGCTCATCATCATCATCATCATCATCATCATCATCATCATCATCATCATCATCATCATCGTCATCATCAGTCCTGTACAGTGAATCCTGATTGCATTGTTTGGAAACCGCATTGATTTGATTTGCACGTTACTTGAACGCGACATTTCCACTCCATCCTCTTTATTTGATTGTTCAGAAACCTGAAAATACATGAAGAGCTTTGAGGATCTGGATAATTGAATAACGTTAACTTTGTGAATAAAACAGATGATATAAATAATTAATTTAACATCAAACCATAACCTGCGGAGTTGTGATTTGTGCTTGTGCTTGTTTTGCTCGTAGTGGGCGGTTCACTTGTAGCTGTCCATCTTGCCAATGCCTAACTCCTCCTACTTCCTGATTCATCCAAAAATGGGCATAGAGGGCGGAGCACAAGTAGAGCTGGTGGTGGGCCCACAGTGCTATCGCAGCATCCCGAGAATGTGCCAGGTCAGCCCAGGTGTCACTTAAGAGGCCACGCCCCTTAATTATGCACAATGTCAAACATCCATGCATTTATTGAGTTAATATAACGATAATAACAATTCAGGAGATCGTATATACTCGTCAAAACACACATATAATTATTCTATATCAAATTCCTGCCAATAGAAATGGAAATAACTTCATATAATAATAGCCCAAATCGTGCGCACTGGACCTTTAAGTCATGAACACAAAGCTGTCCTGAAGAGACTGTACAAGTTAGATCCCCGTTATCTCTTGACAGTATAAGCTGTCTCTGTTTTTGTTAGCACGCTCAAATTAGCCACTTTTAAATACTCTGCTCTGGTTCCCATCAGCCTGTGGTAAACATCCTTAGTCTTATCTGCCTCCATCCGCCTGCTTCACTTTCGCCATGAGGAGGATAATGAGTGGGCGGGGCTTACACAGACACGGTATAGATAGCTGTAGATAGTGCTTTTTCTGACCAATGCAAAGTCGCCCGACGACTCCCTCTCGTCTGTTGATCGTGAAGTTTTCCCATTTTTGTTGGAGATTTTTGTGTTATTATAAAACTGTAATCCCAACCACCCGACACCTAACACCACGATCCGGTAATCATTATCAACAAAGCTCTCAATTAAACAGTGGTGAGAGGCTCGGATACTGTACGTGCCGCTGTCTGCTCATTGCTCACATGCTGTCAAACACAGACCACATAGTCCACAAACAGCCAATGGCAAAGGTTCTGTTTATTTCTGAGAGACTACTGTTGACTCAGAAGGGCCGTCGGATGGAGCAACAACCCGTCAATGATTAATCTTCTATTTATTGTGGGGCTTATAAGATTATTATAAAGACATTTAAAGTGGATTCGAACACTTTTGATGTTCTCAGAGTGAACAAACAGGAGGCGGGCGCAGGTGCGCCGCTGAAAGCGTGAACAAAGCCGGCGAAATCTTGTGGCGCGGCTGACGTGATGAAACGACTTTGATCGATTCAAGGACAGGGGATTAGCACACAATCGGATGTCACGTAAATTAAAATACACTGTAAAACGCCCAATGATGGAAACGACACAATTTAAAGGGAAAAACAAAAACTAAAAAGGAGTGGACTTTGGCCTGATGTGTACCCAGTCTCATACCAGATGTTTGTGTAATGCTAATGACTGGATATATGTGATGTGTGAGTGTGTGTGTCTGTGTGTGTGTGTGTGAGTGGGGGGGGGGGGGGGGGGGGGGGGGGGGGGGGGAAATTGGTATGGGGGGGGGGGGATCTGACCCTGGACTGTTAAGGGAGAATTCATGTGGCAGCCTCTTGTCTTGTTATGATAAAGAGGGATCTTTTTTTCGTGTTTAGTTGTCGGGGGGTGGGGGGGAGTGGGGAGGGGTGTGTGTGTGTGTGTGTGTGGGGGGGGGGGGATGTGGCCAGGGGGGGGGGGTGATATGGACAGTTTAATTAATAACCACCATCCATTTCTGCCTGACCTCAACTCGTCACACACACACGTTCTCGCTGGAGTCCAGACACAACTTGTAAATGGCCGCGAGCAACTGTTGATGCTTGGAGCTCGTCGGGACCGAGGGGCTGGGAACGAGGGGCAACTTGAGGGAGCATTGATTTGCAACGACCGGAGCGAGGTAAGAGCCATTTGCGCACAAGATGGAGGGCTGCTATACTTCACGTTCAGCCCCTGACAGGTGGAGGTGGAGGCATTGCGCTCGGCTGCTTGTGTGGGCTGCTTTGTTTTCAACCACAGGGGAAATTACACAGAGTTAATTACACCTGGAATGTGCCTTGCGAGGCCTGTCTGTGAAGGTGATGCCTCGCAGGAGGATGGACGGGAAGGTGTTAGCAAAACATTTCACAACATTTTCACTCTATGATTCAGCTTCAGTGATGGTGTGTTGTTGGATACTTTCTCCCTCTCTTTGATCAAGTGACACTCAAAAAGGGGGGATATAGGTAGAACTTTCCTGGTGAGCACTGCTACAAGTCAGGTGTGAGTGAGCGTGGGCTAAAAGATGCTAAAGCTAAAATAATAAAAAGAAGGGTAATGCTAGGAGCTGGAAAACTGGGTTAGGGGGGCCAACTTGGCCCCAAAAAGGGGGGGGGGGGGGGGAGCGAGGGGAGAGAGAGAGAGAGAGAGAGAGAGAGAGAGAGAGAGAGAGAGAGAGAGAGAGAGATAGAGCGAGCACCAGCCATTTGTTTGTGGAACCCGTTTCTGGGCTATCACACGCAGTTGTAGCTATATCATAGCTAGCTAAAAGCTACTAGCTAAAAACACTGAAGGGCATTTGGTACCTTAGACTCATATGATGAACACTGTTTTCTAAAGGAAGTGTGACCGGAGTCTCTTCGTTTGATGTTTGACGTGACAATGTGACCTTTAAAAAAGTTGCCTAGTGCACCTTTGATGAGAGCAACCCTGAGATCCATGGGGCCCGATGCTTCACGTGTACTGAATGGAAAAGTAAAGACCACTTTCATCGTGTCCTCTCAGGGAAACTCCACTGTGGCCCGACTTCCATCCCCCCACCTCCCACTTCCACGGGCAGCCACCCAACACATCATCCCTGAGTGGGAGCGGAGACCTGGCAGGTGTGTTGTTGTGGAAACTCCCAGCCTGATGTTTAATTACTCCATGGTACTGGATTCATTCATCACATTGTTCCTGTGCTTGTTGCAGAGGTTGACTCCCGCTCTAGGACACCGGGCGCCATCTTTGTTTTTTGTTTTGTTTTTTGTTTTGTTTCCTGTGCTGGTGCCCAACGACCCTCCTGAATGAATGAGTGGGTGGGCCCCGACATCAATGTGGTGGGACCACTGCAAATCCCACCCAGCGATGAGTTCTCCATCTCAGAGGGCGCACACCTGTTTGGTAAGTGACTGGGACCTGCTCCGAAACATGGAAACACAACAACACAACAAATAATAGAAATCTTTAAAAGCACGGATAAAGTTTTACAATCAGCCAATCAATCAATCAATCAATCAACCAACCAATCAACCAACCAACCAACCTACGAAACAAACAAATGGCTGGTCGACCGACCGACCAACCGACCGACTGACCGGTCAATTAATCAAGAGACACCAATACAACATCCATAACAACATGAATGGAGGGGTCAAACTACATGTGACCCCATTTTGGTGCCAGAGGGACAATTAGGGGGTTTTGGACAGAGGTCTCGGATTCAATTTCCACCTTCAGTCGCTTTGAATAAAAGTGTCCACTAATTGACTTTGTAGAATTGTGTATAGCTTAAAAGTAAATGCTTAGAGAGGGAAAATCTGTGGCTCCGCTTTACAGATGTATCCTCTGGGAACCCTGCACATCTGTACATAATTATGTATATGGGAATTCATCCAATAGAATTTGGGAGGAAGTGAGGTCGCATCCTGTTTATTGTTTATTGTTTAATGTGAGCGAACTGCGGTGCTGAATTTTCCAAGGGATTAAATAAAGTATTTCAATTCAATTCAATTCAATATCCCTCCTTTCTAACCCAACAGTAAAATCAATGGCTTCCATTCAGTTATCACTAAAAGTCATTATGGTGTTTAGTTTGTCCATTCTGGGCCACTGTAAAAACATGGCGACACAACGTGGTGGCCTCCATGATAGACAACCTGCTCTGAAATGTCTCATTTGATAAAAGCACGACAATTCATACATTCAGGTCATGATTACCCGACAAAAATACTATCGCATAAATATCTTACATTACATCTCTGCCAATAGATCATTTAACCGAAATCGCACACACTGGACCTTTAATTACACATGTGTATCTCCCAGCCCATCGTACAGTAGCCGTCACCTGAACACGACTTTAAACATTAGCCGGCTACTTGTAATTATGTAAAGACGTAGGACTTTGATGGTTAATGAGTAGCTGCTGCAACCTTTGCTCCCCTTGGGATTTCTCAAGCAGGCACCAGGTAGCTTCTTCTTCTTCTTCTCCTTCTTCCTCTCCTTCTGCCGCCCTCATGTCTTTAGAGGGAAAGAGTCTCACTCGGATCTAATTCTAATGGAGGAGGATTTTTATTTTGTTGGGCGAGACGCAAGGACTGACCCACAAATCAGAGCTGCAGTGTGGAGGTCAGAGAGTAGAGTCTCTGAGTAGAGTGAGATGGCCATGGTCCAGAACAAGTCTTCAAGAGGTCAGTGTTGCGTCGAGTTGTCGGACGCTGGATCGGCTGCTGGTTTTTAATCTGAATATCTCAGTTTGGCTCAGCCATCAGACACGTTTACCTTATTGTGTCGTGTGGTTTCGCTGAAATAAATAAAGGCTGAAATGGCGCGGGGATCACAGTCAGTTTCACAAGCGTCAGCGCAGTTACATGCCATCCCGAGAGACACAGTGTGCTCTGTGCCGGCCAGCTGTTAATCATTCATGGCTTTATAGTATGTGTGTGTGTGTGTGTGTGTGTGTATGTATGTGTGTGTGTGTGTGTGTGTGTAGTCGACGACTGCTAAGACTGTTTCTACTCTCTCCGACACTTTTACTAACTAGTGTTTTATGGCAGTTCAGGTTTTCAAAATAAAAGGTTGTATATATGGTTCAGATAGAGAGATACGTTCAAATGACTCCACACAACTTTAAATAGACCATGAATGATGATTAAAGGTCCACTGTGAGAGATTTCGTGGAAACTTTCTATGCAGACAAAAATCACGTGAATGTATGAATTGTCGAGAATAGTGACTCAGTGGTTTTGGGTTGAACATGCGACGTAATCACTAGTTGTTACTTAACACTACCCAATGCACCTTTAAACTGAACTAAAATTATGAGTCCATCGATATAAGCCATTAGTCATGAGGCGTGTGAGGCTTTTATTTTGAAACAGGTGCATGAAGTGATGGTAATATATTCTAATGATGAACACTACAATTGTAGTGAAACATCATTTTTACAGTTTATTTTGCTGTGAAAAAAAGTTACCACACCACCTAGAGGCTTGGCATATGTACTTCAGCCTCACGACTCCTTATGACAACTATAGATTGTAAAAAAAACAAAACAATTGAAAACGTAAACAGAAAATGTCGCGCTCAAAATATTTCCATTGCGCTCTCAGAGACACAATATGTTCATTGTTGTTCCTCTGGTATTTGACTGATTGGTCGAGGCCACTTTATGTCACACTGAGTCTTGTCGTAAAGAGTGAAGGTTCACCCGTGACCTTGAAAATGTTTAATCTTTACTCAGGCTTCATTTTAATGTCTCCTTCCGAGCTTTAAACGACTCTTTACGATCTTCTCCTTTGCTAAATTGACATGAGGCTCATCTGCCTGAGCAGCGTGGCCTTGAGATTTATTGGAGAACTACACGTATGATGATTGTGTAATTACTCTCCTCCTCCTCCTCCTCCTCCTCCTCCTCCTCCTCATCTCAGATATTCTGGCAGACCACGGCAGCCCTCTCCTGCAGGACCCCGACATCTTGCCCTTCACCGGCTACCCCAGCATGCAGTACCCGTCCATGGAGCCGGCCATGCCCCAAACCCAGTACTACTCCAGTCAGAACTACTACCAACCCCAGTACAACGGGGAGGAGTGGTACTCGAGCACGGGGATATACGAACTGAGGAAAGGACCCCTGGAGGTCAGCTATGACGCCGAGATGGAGGAGGCGTCCTCTGTGGTGCCGGCGGTGTGCAAGAGGACCCGGCACATGTCGCAGGCCGGACGGGTCAAAGGGGAGGAACTGTGTGTTGTGTGTGGAGACAAGGCCTCGGGATACCACTATAACGCTCTCACCTGTGAAGGCTGTAAAGGTGAGAGTAGAAATCTCAACACACACGTGGGGGCCACATTCATAGCGCCATCCCCTGGCAACGGGAGGTGTTACACTTTATGTGTTTCGGGACCAATGGCACTCAAACTGTGGACGTATTTAGTCTTAGTCTGTGAGGTTCAGGAGACGTTAGGTCAATCTCTGTTGACAGAAATTGGGCCTAAGTTCTAATCCTGATGTTTCATGAGTGTATGATCATCTGAACGTGGTAATTGTTTCTTACATTTTGTTAGAAAGAGCCCTTTATACTGACATGGGGGGTGGGGGGAGGGGGGATCTCTGTATGGAGGCTGCCATGTTGCACCACCATGTTTTTACAGAAGCCTGTACAGAAACCTTTTGAGTTTTAATGACAATGAAGGCTGTCATAGGTTCTGTGAGCTACAGGGTAATTCAGCTGCAACATGCAACTTCACCTCTAGATGTCACTAAATCCCACACACTGCACCTTTAATGTACAATGATTCGACCGATCTACAATTTCCGTTTTTTTTCCTCCTTGATAGTGTATTTATCTGAGCCAGGCAGAGTTTGCACTGTCCAGGCACAGTGGCTGGATGTGTCAGTTTACATATGAGCAGGATGACATTTGGCCCACATTCCAAAATAAAGTTATTGTCTTTATCTGTTGACTTTTAGGGGCCGGCCATGACAGGGCCGCTCATATCTACAGTCCAAACAGCAGCTTCTGAACACGGACGCGTGGGGCACATGAATGTTTTCTGCAAAAACCAACACACGCTTGGTTTTTAACACATTTGCTTTTTTCTTAGGATACCACTTTAATTGAGCAGACGGAAACCGTTAAAAAAGGGAATGTTATTGTAAGAAACACTTTAAACCAGGGGTGACCATTACGTCGATCGCGAGGGCACCCCCCCCCCCCACTGTAAACATATCGCCAGCAACCGGAGTCAACCGGCGGCCGTCACACGTCACCACGGGCCAGAGAACGAGTGAGAGAGCGTACATCACACACACACACACACACAGAGTGGACTTGGTCATTAAAAAGTAGCTCGCTGTGCGAAAAATAGTGGCAACCCCGGCTTGAAACTATGTAAATACGTTGACAGTCAAGTTTGGGCCTTTGATTTATGACCAAGTGGCAAACTCTAGGGCTGACAGATGAGGCTACTGGGGAAGTGGAGAGACTTGCAGTTCACAGGGTGGCCACTTGAGGCTGGCTCCAAAAGCGAGTCAATCCTCATAGACTCCCATGTTCAAATAAACATGTTTAAAGCCTGGTGCAAACTACGGTTTTGATCTGAGGGGCGTGGCCTCTTGAGTGACTCCTGGGCTAACCTGTCACGCGCTGTCGATGCTACGAGGGCACCATGGGCCCACCCCCAGCTCTGCCTTTGCTCCGCCTCTTTGCCCATTCTTGGATGAACCGGGAACAACCCTCGTCGGTGGACGACCCGCTTTACCCCCTGAGCCTCATAAAAAAAAGATTCATATCGAATGAAAACACGTCCTCTCTGCTCTGTTGAGGAAATACCCCCATAGGACCAAACTTCCCCCCCCGTGGTGACGGTGGAGTCGTGGCCTCTCACAGCTCCGCCCCACATTTGACCGCACTGTAAATACGCTGTGATTCCTGCCAACCGCAGGCAGGGCTGAATGGATGTGAGTGTAATTCCACACGGCGTGCTCGGACAATGCCTGGAGGGCAGCGGCCGTCCCCTCCTGCCATTTGACGGAGAACAGGCTCAGGTCCGCCCGGTGCCGCTGCCAGATTGGGTTCCCTCTCAGCTTTCGGCTGCACAATGCAGGAGCAACCCGAGCCCGGTTACGCTAACGCATATCATTGTGCTTAATGCTGGATGTCAGAATGTCTAATGACTGTTCCAAAGTTAGTCAGCATGCACGTGTGTGTGTGTGTGTGTGTGTGTGATTCTCTGTGGGACATTATTAGATCAGTGTGTGACCTGTGGAATGATGATTTAATTTATTGATGATCAGATTCATTACTTCTGAATGATCATGGTCACAAATGATTCAAAACATTTAAAGTAGTATTCAGGAAGAGTGATGTTTCGATATAGATATGAAAATCTAATATTATATCACATATGTATGAATTAAAGCTGCAGTGTGAAGGATTTTATAATGCATACAGAGGCGCTAGCTGAGTACCTTCACCTCTTCTACCTAACCCTAACCCCTAACCCTATCATTAGAACTCCACATGTGTCCCTTCTGGGCTACTGTTAAACACTGGAGCTCCTCCTAACGTCAATGTGAAGGGTTAATGCAATAATTCTCATTTATTCAGGTGATTTTACAGTAAAGAAAATATTGTCATAGTTATTTTACATTTAATCTCCCTTGATTAAAACACCTATATTATACACAATTTATTCTTAAAGACAAGTTCTAAATATACTTCTATCTACTGTCTGTCTTGTCTCTTTGTGCAGCACGTCCGGGCTACGCATTCATTCTTCGTCTGTCACCTTTAAATGCAGGTTTCTTCAGACGGAGCATCACAAAAAAAGCTGTGTACAAATGCAAGAGCGGAGGAAACTGTGAGATGGACATGTACATGCGCAGGAAGTGTCAGGAGTGCAGACTGAGGAAGTGCAAAGAGATGGGCATGCTGGCTGAATGTGAGTATCCATCAATTCAAACTGCACGCGGCGTGCCTATCATCTATTATCAATAGAGACTGAATTGATGAGTCGTCATTTTAAAAAAAAAATTCTGACATGGGCCACTGGATTTTCACTGGGGATTGAATATCACATACCAGACAATGGAGAGGTCCTGCTTTTGTTGCTCTTACAGGAAGAGCAGGCTTTGGTTCAAAAGAAGCCATATATATATATATATATATATGTGTTTATATGTATGTGTGTGTGTGTTGAGAGTTTGTTATGAATATTTGAGCGATGAAGGGCAACACACACACACATACACACACACACACATACACACACACACACACACACAGAGGCATAAAGGTGAGAAATGGTCTCTCTCTGGAGCATTATTAGTCGTTGGGTCTATTACGAGGCGTCAGTTGAAAAGCGCAGGAGGACGGACCGGACTCCTGTTGCTCATAAATAGTGCAGCGAAGCCGTGCTGAATATTGCAGGGTGGCAGCTTTTCAGCTGCAGGCGCGAGCAGACCTCAACAAATGAGACCTTTTAAGTCGCAGTGTGAAAAGACAGGTGATGATTCAATGGAGAGGTTTTGCCTCTGTGAGCGCTTTGATTGCTTTCCCCCCCAAATCAGGCCTTTTATTGAATGGAATATAAAACATATTCTGTGGACAGTGCGTGATATAGATCAAATGAATCTGAAGCATCAATAATTACAGCTAATTTGAGGTGTCATGTCCAAGAGGCCAAAAACATATTTTTTTGGCCTTAACCCTTGACCCTTGACCTTGGCCTGCATGTAATAGCACACTTTTGATTGAAGTGTGTGTTAGTAGATTAGATTAGATTACTGGACAGTGTTTGTCTAATCTATTTTTTCTTCCATTCAAAATACACGGTAAAAGGGTTCACAACAGTTTCAATGTTTATATTTAATTATTTATTGTTACATCCCAAGTAAAAGTTGTCAAACATTTTTTTTTTGACCCAATACATACTACATGTAATACAGTCTCTATTGTTATTATTGTAAAAGAAAATAGCACATATTAATGTTGTGGACACACCCGTAGTTTTACATTAAGAAAAACAGTGATTGTACCACCACTGTGGCTCAGGTGTTGTCATGTGTTCTGTGAATAGCTCTTCCAAATCTGAGATGTATTCTTAGATGAGAAATACTAATTCTGTGATGTCACACTGGCCTTGACCTTTGACCTCCAAAGTCCAGTTAGGTCATCCCTGAGCCCAAGTCAATATTTGTGCCTCTGTGTGTTCCTGATATGACTCATCCAAAAGAACTGGGAGGTCACGTGACTGTGTCCTTTGATCTCCATCCCCCGAGTTCTCATCAGATCATTAATGAGTCCAAGAGAAGTTTTTTTTGTTTTTAAAAAAAATACTGGGATGGATGAATGAACAAAACAAAAACACAGTTATTTTGCAACAGAACAAAGGGTGATGTGAGGATCCCTGACAGAAGAATTATGAATGGAAATAATGACCAAAGTACAATAAAGATCTATTATACCGCATAGTTTCTATGCAGGTTTTGATTGAGACAGACTCACTCTTAGTTTTATAATCACCAATCGCTATATAATCCAAAAAAGATTCCACTCTCCAGCATGCTTTTCCTCATCCTCATATTTCCAGGTTATTGCAATACATCTTTGTTGTACAGTACAACTGTATGACATGGATGTTGAATGCAAAGCCACAAGGCCCATAAACACCCTCGCGCTCTGCAGGTCTGCTCACCGAGATCCAGTGTAAATCCAAAAGGCTACGTAAGAACACCAAGGCCTCGCCGGGTCAGTCGACCGGAGACGAGACCGAGGGGACGGACAACACAGACGGCAAGCAGGTCACCACCACCACCACCACCACCAACACCAAGCTGATGAAGGTTATTACAAATGTTCATGTTTTAATATAAAAAAAAAAAATCTGATTGGGAAAAAAAATGGACGTCACCTCTTAATGACATGTGTCTATTTGTTTATTCCAGGAAAAAGTGGAGATCACCAAAGAGCAGCAGGCACTAATGAGGGTCATCTTAGACGCTTACAACAGACATCAAATCCCTCAAGACGTGACCAAGAAACTGGTACGCTCCTCTTCTGCCCGTCACCTCATTTCAATCTTAAAGGTCTGATCTCAGAGTTTGATGACATCTAGTGGGGAGGTTGCATATTGCGGCTCGGCGCACCCCTCCCTCCCCTTTCTAAGCATGTGGGAAAATCTTCAGTTATTATTAAAGCAAAATGTGTTTTGTTTTGTTTGTTTATTCTGGGTTCCCGTAGCGACAGCCTGTGGGGCTAATGGACATGACCGACGTAAAAGTGCAAGTACTTGCAGTTCACAGGGTGGCCACTCGAGGCTGGCTTCCAAAGCGAGTCAATCCCCATGGACTCCTATGGTAAAATGGTGAAGTTTAGAAGTGAGCTGAACATGTTTAGCGGGGGGTTACTAACTTACTTATTTATATTCTATTAAAGTTTTAAATTGTGCATAAATTAGGGTGTGGCCTCTTGAGTGACGCCTGGGCCCCACCAGTAAGTAGGAGGAGTTAGGCTTCGGGAAGATGGCCACAAGTGACCCCCCCCCCCCCCCCCCCCCCCCACTACGAAGCCTCATAAACACTCTGCAAAACTCTATGGGAGACATCCTTATATACAGTCCAAGGAGTGGATCCTCGCTATGGAGACCGCCATGTCGAACCACCATGTTTTTCACAGTAGCCCTGAATGGACAAACCAGGACACCTTTTCTTTTTAAGGGCACTGACGCTCTAGGTTCTCCCACATGCTTGAAAGCAAATGGGTGAAGTGAGCGCCATCACCACTGGATGTCACTAATTCTACGCACTGTGCCTTTAACATCAGCACCCGCTCGGTGCCGTCCATCATGTCTGAGTCATATTCACTGCTGCTGCTGCTGCTGCTGCTGCTTCCCCTCACAGCTACAGGACCAGTACAGTGCAGAGGAGAACTTCCTCCTGTTGACGGAAATGGCGACGAGTCAGGTTCAAGTGGTGGTGGAGTTTTCCAAAAGCATCCCAGGTATTATTATTATTATTATTATTATTATTATTATTATGGTCTGCGGATCCTGCAGAATACACATGGTTTGATGTGGACCTGAAGAGCCCCACGGTCACACTGTGTTTCATCGCCGTAATATCTCCTGCAGGCTTCCTGTCCCTCAACCACGAAGATCAGATCGCCCTGCTCAAGGGTTCGGCGGTGGAAGCCATGTTCCTGCGCTCGGCTCAGGTTTTCAGCAGGAAGATGCCCAACGGACACACGGAGGTTCTGGAGGAGAGGATACGTAAGAGTGGTGAGTCGAGTGCAGAACAATGGAGTGCGGTGAAAAAATAAAGGTGATCAAATGGTGAATGGCCGCGTGCACTCTGTTCCTATGTTTACCTCATGACATTATGGGATGAGTAGGGTTCAAGGACACTTTGGAAAGGGAAACGAGCGGAATCCCGCCTCTTACTTTCTGGCTTTGGCGCAACCACTCTGACCCCTGAGCCACAAGCACAACACTGATCCGTCACACTCGCACATTTAGATTTATTTGAAAGCCTGAATCACGGAGGATTCAATCTCTGAGTCATTAACCTTCAAGCGTCCCAGGTGGTTCCGTCCTGGCTGAACTTTGACCCGGTGGCAGTTTGTGGTTCCACCTGCCGTGGAGCTGCCAGGTCTGCTCAGTTCCTTCCTGAATTATTGATCTGCCTGATCTGGGTGATGCAGCGGGGAGATGTGTGTTGACCTGTTGATCCTCGATGGGGTGTGGGTTTCACATGCACACACACGCCAGCACTGGCTACAGTTTCACTGGTTTAAGGTGTGCGTGTGTACGTGTGTATTTTATTTTATTTTATTTTATTTTGCTAATATATTATATTATTTTATCGTATTTTGCTATTATATTATATTATATTATATTATATTATATTATATTATATTATATTATATTATATTATATTATATTATATTTTTGGATGTCACATATAAGTTGCATCAAATAGTTTCCTGGTTGATGGTTTGAAAAAAAACATTGTGTTGTGTGAGGTGTCATTGTGTCAACGAGGCTGGACAGTTAGACAGACAGCGGGGTGATGGCAGGTGTCTGCTTATATATGTGTGTGTGTGTGTGTGTGTGTGTGTGTGTGTGTGTGTGTGTCAGCCAGTCCCTGGGCACATGGCTGGTGTGAATTGAGGGGTTGGGAGATATTCACACTAAAGGCCAGTCTGGGAGAAAGAGGGCGCAGAGCTGTCTGAAGAGACCATTGTTTCTTATCATAACATCAGAGTGCTATTGTCCACTCCTCTCCCACTGAGCCTCGCTGGCATTTCTGAAAGCTCCATCATGTGTCTGCGCAGACAAACCCACAGCACCGCTGTGAGTTTGGAAACTCAACGCAAACATCTGAAATCACATGGAATACTTCGTATTGACTCACTGAATAATGAAGAAGAAATGTTTTGAGCTTCCTCGTCAGTAAACATGATGAAATGTGCTCAAGGTCTTATTTACATGAACTCTTTGCTCTTTAAATGTGTTGGGGTTTTTTTTTTTTTTTTAGAAAAACAACTCCAGCAAAATCAATAAGTGACCGTTCTATAAACTGGTAACATCATCTGCCTCTGTCTCTCCGATAGAGTCTGTCTCTGCTGTGAATAACCTCATATGTAAGTGTATATGCAGATCACAGCCGACTGTCGATTGAAGGTCTGGGCTCAAAGTGCAGACTGTTGTCCAACACACACTCTGACACTGTGCTTACATTCACCCTCTGCATCTCTTTCTGTATATTAACTTTGATCACCTCTGCAGAGGAGGTTGTCGTCTCACCCCCACGACCATTCGACAACGCCACCTTGACATTTCCATGTAATTGAGATGATTCATTCAAATGCACGACTATGAAGAGATGCTCTTTATTTGTCGTCTCCCTGCAGGAATATCAGAGGAGTTCATGACGCCCATGTTCAACTTTTACAAGAGCATCGGGGAGCTGCACATGAGTGAGGAGGAACAGGCTCTTCTAACAGCCGTCACCATCTTAACACCAGGTACCGGCCACTCGCTCACTACAATACACTACACTAGTAATGTGATGCACCTTATCCCTCACGATTGTGACATTCAACGCGTTTCAACCTCCACATCAAATACTGAACGGTCTGTAATCATATTATGGCACGATTCTACTCCGTGTTGCTATCGGTTCTTGCCCAAAGACACTTTGGCATAAGGGCGACGGAGCACTGGGATCAAACCACCAAACTTCTGGTTGGTAGAGATGCTCCTTTTTCCTCCTGAGCTACACCTCCCGACCACCAGGGGGAGATAATGTGGAGGATGCACAGTGAAAATGAGTTGGACAGATTTCATTGACTGACAGCAAGTCTCAATCATCCATCCACCATCAACCATGTAGTTAGCTCCAGCAGGGGGCGCCAAACTCCGACTAGGTCATGGTCATTTTAGTCCAGGGGCCACACACAGGCTGGTTTAACCTGAAGTGGGCCGGACCAGTAGAATCATAGCATAACGCTGCTTCATCAACCTCTCACATCCAACCACACACACACACACACACACACACACTGACCCCCTCCTCTACTTCTCTCCAACTCACCAATTCCAAGAGGCATGGACTCCCCCTAGTGTCCCGGCATAGTAAGTGCAGGTCAACAAACCAATGCCTCAACGTCTTCTGTCATTTTTGCCCTTTTGGACCCTCTGGCAGGCCGGTTCTGGCCCGCGGGCCATACGTTTGGCATCACACCTGACCCCTTTAGACCTTCCCTGGCGGGTGGGGAGGCCACTTGATTGAAAGAGGCGTATGGATATAACATGGGGTTCAGCATCTTACAGACCAAAGACCGGAGTTGAACCCGTGACCTTCTGCTGAGTCTGTAAGAGCTGAACGTGACTCTCCGCAGATCGACCGTACGTGAAGGACCAGCCGGCCGTGGAGCGACTCCAGGAGCCCATGCTGGAGGTGCTGAGGAAGCTGTGCGTCCTGCAGCATCCGCAGGAGCCGCAGTACTTCGCCCGTCTGCTGGGTCGTCTGACGGAGCTGCGAACACTCAACCACCACCACGCCGAGATGCTCACGTCCTGGAGGATGAGCGACCAGAAGTTCACCCCGCTGCTCTGTGAGATATGGGATGTCCAGTAGGGGGGGAAGGGGGGGGGGCGGGGGTGGGTGAGAGGAGAAGGTGAAGACATTGCCAGACTCCAAACACGGCTCAACCGCATGGCATGGAATTCAGTCCCCCGCTCAGGTTCCGATGCCTCCGACGGCACGAGTCCTGGTCGTGATTCAGCGATTTTTAGATGAGTGGAAGTCGTCACCGAGCCCATTTACCCGCAGGATTGAGCCTTTACGGTAAATCATGTGCCATTTCTCACTTCTGAGAAAACGCCATGGCAGACACGATGAGGCATGAGTCGTCAGAAAAAGTACAAACACTGGAACTTGTTCAAAAGCAAAGGAGGAGGCGCTCGTACGTAGGATTTTAGCTGACAGTCAATTTCAATAGTGGCTTCATGAATATTTTATTTTTAAGTCCTCATGCATCTCGCTTCGTTTAAATGCTGTAAATATGCAAATCTTTAATGCTTTGCCTCAATAAATAACAAGAGGGACGAGCTGAAAGACACATGTCGAGTTATTCACCGAGTATTAAAGGCCCAGTGTGTAAGATCGAAGTGGAATTCATTCCATTTCAAATGGCGGAACACGACATCCAGCTGACCCCTCATTTGACCTCTCGGTGCCATTTTCTCCACGTGTATGTATTTTTTAAAATTTCTTTTGTGTCATTTTGATACAAACAACTTGATGGTGATGAACCTGAAATACACACAAAGAATATATAGTTACAGATGCACTTTATTCTCCACAATATAAAAATTCTCATCAAACGTAACGATCGCCGCTCATGATGTATCTCGACGCCTCATTTTCAACACTTTACAGCAAATCAACTGTACATCATTTACATTATTGTCTCACAATGCCACACAGCGATAAAGGCGTCGTGTGTAGAGTCATCCGCATTAACATTCATGTTATTTCACGTATCCTTCCACCAACATGACTTTCTGCTATTACACGAATATGACGACAATAAAAGCAATAACTTAGATCAATCACAGAAATGATGACCACAAGCAACAACCTACAATTAAAGGAACAGTAAGCGGGATTTAGTGTGAAGTTGCATGTTGCAGCGGAGTCGCCCCTTCACCTCACGCCTCCCCTCGGGAGAACCTATGGTGGACCCCAGGTATCATTCAACTCAAAAGGGGTTTGGTTTGTCCATTCCGGGCTACTGTAGAACGTGGTAGTGCGGCCTCGTCATACACTTCATAAAAACATTAGTACTTTTATTTTATATTAAACTTTTGCCTGTAGAAAGAATGCAATATATTATGTGTATTTCATATCATATTAAAACAATGAGGAAAATGAACCTAAAACTAAACACTGGAGCTTTAAATGCTAACAATGTCAATAGACGTGAGACATGTATTTTTGAAATTATGATACATAAACCATGTATATATTGTGTATATTTATACGTGTGTGTGCGTGTCCGCGCTCGTGTGTGTGTGTGTGTGTGCGTGTGTGTGTGTGTGTGTGTGTGTGTGTGTCTCTATGGCTAATTTCACATAAAGAACAGAGATCCTGCTAGTCACTGGCCATTTTTATGTCACAGCACCACCCTGTGGATCAAACTGGCAACAAGCACCATGTTTTCTGAAAGGCAATCAAATACAAAGGTGGTGAGTGGATGCGCTGTTGGCGCCACGCTGACACCGCCGCCTGCACCTCCCGCGCCTCAGCGCACCTGCGTGTAAAACAAACGGCAGAATGCTCAGATGTGAGTTCTGTCCTGGTCGGCGGCCGACGCGAACGCGTCGGTGTAGGGATACACCAGGAAACCCGAGAAGGTGGTGTACCTCCCCTGGTTGCTGTAGACGGCGTACCGCTCGTCCTGCTGACTGTACAACCAGACGCTTTCGCCCCGCCGCAGCGACAGCAGCAGGCTCTGGCTCTGCATCTCCCGCCTCTTGGACGTGTCCTCGTCGTACACCATGGCCTGCACCTCGCCCTTGCCCGTCATCAGCTTCACCGACACGGCCTTGCGGGGGTGTTTGCCCACGGTGAAGGCGAAGAAGTACGCGCCCGGGTGGCGGCAGGTGAACACGCCCGCCGTCTTGTTGAAGTGGCCGCCGATGTTGACGTACTCCACGTCGAAGGTCAGCGGCGGCTTGTCCTGCTGCCTGCTGCTCTGGCCCATGAGCGTGGACGTCCGGGCCACGGAGAAGGCCGACTGGGGCGGCTCGGCCTGAGGGGGGCACAGTGGGTGGGAGAGGCCGGGCGGAGACAGGTGGTTGCTGACGTAGGTGGCCGGCGCGACGGCGTCCGGGTAGATGAGGTAGCCGGAGAAGGTGATGTAAGGCCCGGTGTTGCTGTACAAGGCGTAGTGGGGGCTCTGCTGCAGAAGCAGCCACACCGTGTCCATCTCCTGCAGGCTGATCATGACGCTCTGGCTCTGCACCTTCCTCCCCTTCTTCTTGTAGTCGTCGTAGGCGATGGCCTGCACCTCCTGGCCGTTCTTCACCAGGATGACCGAGAGCATCTTCTTGGGGAACTTGCCCATCGAGAAGGAGAAGTAGTAGGCCCCCGGCACGCGGCAGTGGAAGCGGCCGGTGTCCGGGTTGAAGTCCCCCCCGATGTTGACCATGAGCCGGTTGAAGGTCACGGCCTTCTGCCTGCCGCCCACCACGCTGCTGGTCTGCGTGGCCGAGAAGGCCGAGCGGAGGCTGGCGGTCACCAGAGGGGCGTGGAGAGGGGAGACGGGGCCGGAGAGGCCGAACATGATGGTGAACACGCACGCCAGCCGCAAGCGTGTGATCCAATGAGCTGGAAGTCAGGACCGAAAGGAGACATCATAAATGACTGTGGTGTGGACCCCAAAGCTTTTTTTGAATGAATGAATGAATGAATGAATGAATGACTGAGATGGATTTTTCTCCCCATGTCTATTGTCAGAAAGTGATTCTAAAATAACCATACTGATATTTTCATGATTGTTGAATCACCTGAAATGTGTTTTTCATAAAGCCAGATGAGCCCTTCATATTAACATCAGGGTCAGTTCCTCTCTACTAGGGCCACCGTGTTTGTACAGGAGCCCAGAATGGACAAAGCTAAACACTTTTTGAATTTGAATTCAAAAGATTTAAAAAAAGGAAATGTGGAGGCTGCAACACCTCACTTCACCACTAGATGTCACTGTATCTTGCGCACTTTACTTTCAATTATATTATTTTTAACCCTTACAGAGCAATTTTTTTTTTTTACAAATGTAGACCAAATATATGGATTTATTTTCAGTATAACTGGAAAATTGCAAATTGATGAAGTTTGATGAATGAAGTTTGAAAAAGTTCAGATGAGGAAGTGTGCGTCTGAACTCTGACAGTGTGACTCTTCACCCTGGCATCCAGCTCTCAGTGTGAGCAGCAGCCCCTGTAATGTGGCTGATACTGCCTGTTCTCTCTGTGCACTCAGAGAAGGGGGCAGATTAACTGCTGGTTCATCTGTTCCTGTGTGTGCTCAACAATGGAAAGTTTCACAGAGGCTGGTGAGGTGAGTGAGGTGAGGTGAGGCGGGGCAGAAAGCTGAAAGACGCCAACGCAGAGTATACATGGACCGATATGGATCACTGGGAGCGACTACTTGAAGCATGCACATATCATTTTCTATTATTATGATGTTATCGTGATGGAAATGTGGGGTTTTGATCATGTGCAGTTGATCACATTTGCGACGTCTCCAAAAAACAGGCGGAGTAAAAGAGAAAATCCTCATTTGTCAAGAACAAAGTGAAAAAAAGAAGCCATAAAGTATATGATTAAATGTGAAGACATGTGACAAATGATCAGAGGAGCTTCCATGGCCACGGGTGGAAACACTTCACCTGGCTTGTTTCCCCTCTAATATACATATTTGACTGCAGGATAATAATGATGGGTGTTTAGTATTAGACCCAGAGTCAGGAAAGGAGTGACAGGGCAAAGTAAAAGTTCCAGTCCCCTTTGTACTAAATTATAATTTTACAGCAGCGACGTGCACAACTGTGTATAATGAAAAAAGGTGGGAATAGAACATAGATACATGGCAACATGTGATTTATTCCTAGGGGTGCGGATTTAGATTGAAGCAATGCAAACTACGGAAAAAAACCCAATCCATTATAAATTTCAATTTTTCTTATTTCATATACAGTTTGGAATTTTCCAAATAATCTCAAGCACCCACCTGTTGAGCCCGGTTGGAGCAGGAAGGTCATGCTGTAACTCTTTTTCGTCCCGCTCAGAGATTCTGGATCAAGTTCTTCCAAGTTGAGCGCTGGGCTAATGTCCAGGGAACAGAGCGGACAGACAGGGTCGTAGCTTTTTGTCTGGGTCACACATACGTCGGGGAGGAGCTCCCCACTCCCTCCAATCTATAGCTGCTGGTTTTGTTTAACCTGCTGTGCACAGGCTGCTGCGTCATGCACCTTTAAATGTTGAGTCTGATTCACGCTTTGTTTTGTTTTTGAATGGCTCAAGCAGCAGAGAAGCGGCCGTCAGTGATAAAGCTGCATGGACTTTTGCAGTGTGGTGCAGTGATTTGAGCACTTTGTGGCATTTGCCCTTTGTTTTGTATTGTATTTTATTTTCTTCTTTTTCATTTCATTTTATTTCATTGTATTGTATTGAATTTGATTTCATTTCATTGACAGAATTCGTACATATATTATTTTTGCATGCCACCATATAAGTAACATAAGTTTGAGTATGAGTGTGTGTGTGTGTGTGTGTGTGTGTGTGTGTGTGTGTGTGTGTGTGTGTGTGTGTGTGTGTGTGTGTGTAATATAACCCACAGACATTTTGGTCTGTCCTCACTTCTTTAATGGGCTGTTTGAGGGTTAAGACATGGTTTAAGGATTAGGGTTAGAATTAGGTTGAGGTTAGGTTTAAGGTAAAGTTAAGTGTTAGGCTGAGGTAGAATTAGTTGGGGTGGATGGTTAATGTAGACTCAGCTGCACATCGTGTCCTTATTATATTTGAAGTATGCAGTTGTACAATAAGTATTTATAATGAAGTACATGAAGTAGGTATATAGATCCAGCTGCACAGTGTGTTCTTCTTATACATGAAATATTCAAAGAGATGCAGCTGTCTGTGAAATATCGGTCGTACATGAAGTATTTATACAGTTATGTATTCTTGGTATTTATATATGGATGTGGCTGTGTCCTTATTAAACATGAAGTGTGTAGAGTTGTCCATGAAATAATCATATAGATGAAATGATCCATGAAGTATCTTTATGGTCTGCGGCCATGTTGTTTTATTATTCATGGATTAGTTTTACATATGCAGTTATGTTTTTTTTAATTAAATATGAAGTACTTATAGAGATGATATAATTATGCAAATGAGGCTTGATAAAAAAAAAAGGTCTTCATTTAAAAAAAGAGTTGAATATTCCCCTATCACATAAAACATATTTAAATGATGAATGTAGCGGAACAACATGTTCCTTTTCAACAGGATTGATGTAGATTGCAAACGTGTGTATCGTGTATCTCCTTTAGTACCCGCAGTACATTCGCAGATACAAGTTCAACGCGTACATGTACTGAGAGTACTACACAACCTGTGGGTGATCAGATGATCTGATGCTCCTCATCCTCTGTGGTCTGGACGCGCAGGACCCGGAAGACGTGTGTTTGCTGTCAATGCCAGCGACAGAGGGGAGGCAGACACCGAGAGCTAAAATTCCGCATTTAAGACAAGATGGAAGGGCTACCCCGCAGGATCATGAAGGTAACGGTTCATAGTACACTTTAAACGGCAATGCGACGGTTGGAGGGGTTTTCAGGGAGACGGCGAACTCCCCGTCTCTCTCGCCCGCTCTCTCTCTCTCCCTCTCTGGGTGAACTCCCAGAGCTCCGCTGGTTGTGAGCAGTTTTGTATGCTAACGTTAGCATCCAGCTTGCTAACGCTACTTCGCCCCAAGTAACTTCCGCTTGTGTCGCGAGCTCGGATACACCGACGCTCCGCAAAATAATACGCCGCCGCTTTGAAACGATAGCGTATAAATGGGCGCCATGTCGCCAACACATTTTTTAAAATTCGTTTCAACGTGTAAAGCAGGACGTAGTTAAGTTTCGTCCGCTGCTAGCTGCTAGCTAACCGGTGCGGACAATGCTAACACATAGGACACAAGCTAATCCCACCTAGCTTGCGTGTTAGCGGTGTATGTAGCAGATAAGAAAACAATAACACCCCGTTAGTGTGGTTCTCTCCATGTTGTAGTTTTAATTTAAGCTTAAATTGATCCGAGGGCCGAGGCCTTGTCGCTTCACCATTCTCAATCTATATGAATATTCAGTGATTTCAACAATATCAAGCCAGAAACATAACATTAGTACTAACTTGGTTACTAAAAGTAGAAACTAGCACGTGAAGCAACAGTGATGGACTGTTTGACCAGACACTGCTGGGCAGCATTAGCATGCGATGCTAACAAGAGTGTTTGGTGTTCTGTCGATAACATAGTGTAAAACACAGTGACATGGGTTAGTGAAGGAGTTGGATCCTCTGGTTTGACCAGTTTCCTTTTCAGTGTTTCTGTCCGTCAGTTGCACGTACGAGGAAGTGCTGTCTGTTCTCAGCACCTCCCAAGTGCAAACGCATGGCTGCATTCGTTTTAACAAGTTATTAACAACGATCAACTTATCCAATCAATCAATCCAACAAATAGTCAAAACTTACTATTTATCATTTCCAGTAGTGTATATGAAAATGTATATTTTTGGACAGTGTTCTTTGTAAAAAACATGTCTCACCACAACCACGTGTGTCCGTTCTGAGGCTTTATTTTTGGTTCCTTAAAGGTGCCGTGTGTAAGAGTTGGGTACTGAGTGTTTGGTTGGCCTATAACCGTCGGCCTTTGGCACCCTGTAATGAGCATCTTTATTTTTACATCAAGAGTGGGTATTGCACTTTGGAGGCGGTGGCCATGTTGTTTTTACAACAGCCTGGAATGGATCAACTCAGCATCTTTTGAATTTTGATGATAACTGAAGGCTTCTATCCACCACAGGATATCACCAAATCCCTTACAATTCAACTTACAATCAAAGCCTTAAAATAAACCATTTTTTTAAACCATTAGAAGCATGAACGTATTCTTCACACTGTACCTTTCCTGCTGAACTAAAGTGAAAACAGTCCGACCGGACTACAAAATTTGTCTCCCGCAAGTGTGACGGCTCAATGTATTTTCACACCTAAAAGAAGAAAAATCAGCCCTAGTGGTTTTCTACAGGAAATGGTCATACACTGCACCATAGTACCACAAAGGGTATCAGAGCATAGGTGGGTGTACATGCAAACTACAGATCAGTGCGTCGGTGGGAAAAGGTGGTAAGGCTGGGAAACTACTTAGCAGCCCGAGCCCTTGAGCCCTTGAGCCCTCAGAGCGTGTGACTGGGACTGGGAGCCCCTCTCTTGTCTGTGTTTTCACTGCATGGTTTTGTCTGTGGGTTATCTGAAACATTTCAGGAATCTCACTCCCAGTGGCATTCAAGAGAGGAGGATCCAAAACAAGGGGGGGGGGGCGTTGACAAGCTACACTTTTTATACATCACCGGCTATACTTAGATTTTTTGATTTATTGTTCAGCTGTGATGTGTGTATTGCAGCATTTCAAACTGACGTAAGATGCTTGGCTTAAAGAGATTGTGAAAGCAGTTGAAGTGCTTCGAACAGCTGGGAAAGTGATGGTTATCGGAGCCACATATTATAATGGTTTCCTGGTCCAAGGCGTTTCTAAGAACCGGTGTGTGTGTGTCCCTAATGCTGCAATGCACATACCTGAAGACAGATATATGCTTGTCTTGCACAGTAAAGGTGTGTTCCTGTTGATCTCTGGGCTGTCAGCTGAGACTTCATGCCACCTTGCTGAGACTGGGTGTCACCTTGCTGCAGTGGCTGGTCTGAATGGCAGGAATGACCTGCAGTGGCGTGGTGGCTGAGTTAGTGTCGTTTCTAATGAACACTTAAACCCTGCACATGTTTACAGCATTGAGTCACTCACGCCGTCAACGCCTCCTGCGTTCCCTCCCACCGGTTGTGGCAAGAATAATAATGATCCTTTAAGTGTTACGGCCGCCGATGAATTTGAGTATCATGTCAGTACTGTGTACCAAAATATAATTGACGTCCCTCTCTGCCTTTTGTTTTTCCTCTACCAGGAAACTCAGCGTTTGCTTTCGGAGCCTGTCCCAGGCATCAAGGCAGTGCCAGATGAGAACAACTCCCGCTACTTCCACGTGGTCATCTCTGGACCTAGTGACTCGCCATTCGAGGGGGGCATATTTAACCTTGAACTCTTTCTGCCCGAGGAATACCCCATGGCAGCTCCTAAAGTACGCTTCATCACCAAAATATATCATCCCAATGTAGACAAGCTGGGGAGAATATGTCTAGACATTTTGAAAGGTAAGTCAGCCCTATACGATGTCATAGATACTTGTGTGCTCCATGACTCTCTTAAAGTGTGTGCGTGTTTACCCTAAAAGCAACACTATGTAACGCTTACTGAGCTACAGCGCCCCCAGTGGCCCAACATGGTCATTCATTCTGATGAACTCACTGCAACACAACTAAATGGAGGCGATTCCTCCTTGATCCCCAACCTCCTGAGCAAATAGAGCTGTTTCTGTAACGGCTGTTTCAGATCTACATTTTGTCATTATTCTTGTATACGACACTTCTCCATTACAAGTGCGATCCCTGATTGGTGCCTCTTGCCAACTGCTGCACATCACCACCGTCCCAGCGCCCGGAGCTTTAAATAGATCAAACCATTCTTCTTTTCTTTTTCTTTTTTTTTTTTCTTCTTCTCCTTTTTCTTCTTCTCTCATCATTTCGCCCAGAATTGTCCCTTTGGTTTTCTCTGTTTCTATTTCAGTCTCCTTAATATTTCTATTTTTGATGATGTCCCCCCCCCAGATAAGTGGTCACCGGCTCTGCAGATTCGTACAGTGCTGCTATCAATCCAGGCATTATTAAGTGCTCCCAACCCTGACGATCCGCTAGCAAATGACGTTGCAGAGAGGTGGAAGGCCAATGAAGCTGAAGCCATAGCAACAGGTAGGAACCAAGATTTGTCTCCATTCATTGCAAAGTAATTCTTTCCCCTGCTCTTGACACTGCAGGCTACAATAATGTAGAAATGTTGTTGTAAAAATGCTGATACTTTAAGAGGAAATGTCACATACTCAGCAAAAAAAATGTACAGGCAGGGAGCAGCATCTCTGCAGATGAACCCACCAACCACATGTTAGGAGTGGCTCGTTATAGATGATGGTGTACATTGTACAACATTGTTTTGAAGGAAGTCCTGCACAATACACCTTTAACCCAAAACCAGGTGTTCTGTTTAAAAAATCTGTTTAAAAAATCCCCCCCAGACGTTTATGAGATATAGTGATCGTAACAAAGGGGTAGAAGGGCAGCCTAAAGTTGTACACATTTGCACATTTCTTGAATCTAATATAACTTAAAAAAACTTCAAATAATTAATGTTATCATAAAATGTTTTATTTGCCAATTACTCGCACTCCCCCCTCTTCCTACTCCTCTGTGGGAACTGCCAGAGTAGCATAGAGAGAATGGAAGGGACACTATACTACTCACCTCCCTCCACAAGAGGGCAGTCACAGATAACAAACAGTGTCCTCCACAGGGGCATCGACAGATGGCACTGAGACGCCAATCGCATCATTATTTTTTGGAGGGGCTGGGGGAACTGGCGGGTGTCATCATTTATACATCTTCATGTGCCACAGTCCGTCGTTCAGATAGTGAACACTCTCGACACCGATGCCCTTGTTGACTTTTTCGATCCCGTCTGCGGACATCTTCATAACTCCAACACAGAGCGCGTGTTGTTTGCCCTCGGCCATTATGGCGACCACCGTCTTGGCATCAGCGGGGTAGAGTTTAGCTCCCGGTGACGTGAGCCCCGGGCACATGACGTTGGCACCGCTTAACACAAACTTAATGGCTCCCTTGTCGACTTGCTGGTGCGGAAGGATAAAGGGATGTTTGTGCAACAGTCTGAGTGTCGGGTAGAAGGGTCCTTCTCTCTGCCGGAAGAACAGCAGCTCGCCATTCACGGTCAGGATTTCGATGTGCTCGTGGCATCTGACCATTTTAACGGCGTCCTTTTTGGGCATGATGTGATTGAGCCATGGTTGGATGGCAGGGAACTGCGCCACCAGCTGCCTTTTGGTGTCTTTGATCACGGACGTCTTCAGCTGGATGCAGTTTGACACGTTCTCCCTCTCATCAAACTTCTTAAACATCATGGTGGCGTGGTTGCCGTGTTCTCCAGTTGAGACGGAGCTAGTCGGCTCCTTCTGTGTCAGACCGAGTCTGGGAAAACACTCATAAACGAAGAGAGTGGTTGCTGTCTGTTAGTTAATGCTAATGCAGCTCCACATCCGCGTGATCTCATCAGCATCTGGTCTGCCAGACACATAAGAGATGCGCCTGTGATGTTATGTTCCTATGATGTGTGGACTTTTGCATTCCACGGCCACTATACTACCCGCCTCCCACCACAGGAGGGCAGTCACAGAAAACAAATAAACAGCCTTGCCTCAACAAATACAATAAAGTGAATAAAATGCCGTTCCTCCAGGAAATTCAATAGTAAAAGTGACTTTTCCTGGGAAAAAAAAAAACAAATAGATTCAGATACTCTGAAAACAGTAATGAATTTTGATGAACTCCAATGATGCAAAACAACCCTGTTACATTATGCGTAACCTAATCTGACCCACTGTTTGCACACAGCAGTCTTCACAACAAAGCAGAGAGCATAGTCAGAATTGAGCAGATGATGTAGTCATGGCAACAGCACTGTCCTCCGAGCTGTTTCCTCCACGTAGCTCCCAGAGTGAGTCAGGCTCAGACGCTGTGAATGCGCAGCTGTGGTTTTTAAAGAGTCGTACGGAGTGATGACTGTGTTTTTCTGTGTTTGTTTTCTGGTCTGTTTGTCGCCGTAGCCCGGGCATGGACCCGGCTTTATGCAAAGTCCCTAAAATGAAGTGGTAGAGAGGCCGAAAGGGCGGAGACACAAGTGGAAGTCAAGCGTGAACACAACTCCTCATGTTGGACCGGGACCTCTTCCTACTTCATTTGCATTTAAAGGACACCCTCTTACATGAATGAATATCTAAATAAATATCTATAATATGAATACACAACACATATATTATAGAATGAGTTCAATGTAAAGGAGAAGAAAAAAAAACAACTGTTGACAACTGGTGATTTAAATGCACACTAACAATGAGAAAGGCTTGTCTTTGTCCTAACCCACTACTGTTGAACTGCATGGGCAGAGAATTCACACCTTCTCACCGGGCTTTCTTTGTCTGCATTGATTTAAGGGAGGATTTTTACCAATCGCGTGTGCGTGTGTGTGTGTAGAGGGCAGGGTGGTGGTGGTGGTGGTGGTGGGTTAAATTCTGTATCTGGGATGGCGTGGAATGGGTTAATAGGAGAGTTATGTTCAATACACACTCTACATTTTTATTACAATCTCCTTGTTTTATTGTTCTGCTGATTAAAAAGCAGCTAACGGCTACTAACCTACTGTGTGTAAACGTACTTGAGTTACCTCCTGTGAACATGCAGGTAACTGTTGTTAAACATCTTCAACGTTCATCTGGCTTTAACACGTGCAAAATAAAACTACTGGGGAAAAAAAAAAAGAAATACACCAAACCTGCCACATTAAACTTTTGACCACTCAGCAGACCTGGACGTAAGTTTGGTGACGGTATAAACACTAAGGTTACAGTGGAGATTGGGGACCTTATATTTTTTTTCTTTCTTTAGTTTTAGCCCATAGTGTATGTTTTAATACCATATCCAGCCTTTTCATTTCTGACTCTTTCTTTCTCTTGCCATACTAACCCCTTCTGCTTGTTTCCCCCTCAACGTGTCTCGCTACAGTCTGGTTCCGCCAAGACCGCGTTCTACATTTTATTGTCTGATGGCATTTATTTCATAAAGCAGGGATTCCACGTGGGGCTGTCAGTTGTTCGATCATATGTATGAGTGGGTGTGGGGGGGGGGGGCAGGGTATGGGGACGGGCCTGTGTCAGATGTAATGCTGTGCTGTTGCGGGGTGGAATGATCAGCGAAGGCTGTTTTGAGTCTCTGTGGTCGTCGTAGTGGGTGTGGGGGGGGGGGCAGGGTATGGGGACGGGCCTGTGTCAGATGTAATGCTGTGCTGTTGCGGGGTGGAATGATCAGCGAAGGCTGTTTTGAGTCTCTGTGGTCGTCGTCGGTCCACGAATGAAACGTCTGTATTCAATCCATTGTTTGTAAATTCATTCTTTCTACTCGTCGGGGGAAGGAAATGGGTTTTCCTGCTCTATGGATGCTATGGAACAGTTCACCTGCATACTTTTATGTTCTGTAAATAAAATCTATTGATTAATAAACAGTCTCCTGTGTTGGTTTTCAGTGATGCGACTCCCCCTTTGGTCGTTGGAGTGCTCTTCTTCTTCTCCAGCCAAGTTTCAGTGTATGTATGATGGTGACCACTAGAGGGCGACATTGTTGAGGCTTATGACTTTCAGACCGCAGCTGCAGCAGCCTCACCCACTTCACTATACAAGGCCCACTACTGTAAATAGACACTGTGTTTTACCACCAGGCTCAGTCACTGTGCTGACCTTATATCAGCCGGGATTCAACCTAGATACTGTGAGAAATGGGGCAACCATTTTGATGGAGGGTGCTGACGCTGGTGCTGTGGTATAAACTGAGCAGTCTGTGTCAAACCAACACACAGTCAGGCCCAAAAGCTTTTCATTTGCTCCATATTTACTTTTAAATGATACAAAAATGTAATGAAATAATGAAAGCTATTTTTCAAATGATTTTCTTCTGCTAAATTATTAAAATTCACTACATTTACTATAGTGAAATAAATAAAAAATGCCAACAAAAAACAACGCCAGGACATTTTTTCTTGTTTATTTTGATTGGATTTTGACCTTTTTAAAATTGGAATGTTATATACATCATACTTTCCCTTCACCATCAGCCCACTGTGTGGTATTGTTTTATTGAAGGTGCACAACTCACAGCACTTGCAAAGTATCTCATACATACAAAATATTTTTATAACAATAACTAACAATATTACAACTACTTTCACCACCTAGTGACCTTGAAACAATAATCTAATAATAATAATTATTATAATTGCTGTCATTTGAATAAACTTTATTACTACTGAGCAACAGGTATTGAGACATTTGATGTATGCATGGCTCTTTAAATGTGTGTGTGCGTGTGTGTGTGTGTGTGTGTGTGTGTGTGTGTGTGTGTGTGTGTGTGTGTGTATGTGCGTGTGCGTGTGTGTGTGTGTGTGTATAGACAGCCTGTTCGGCAGCTCACCCCCTGTGTGTGACAGTCGGAGTGAGTGGGGCTGAACCATGCAGCGTGTTGACAGCGGCTCTAAATCTCCTCCGTGGTAGTTCGTTGCCGGGACAATACTTCCACACGCACGGGGGCGAGCTGAGAGCGAGTCAGATCCACGGGATGAAGGAAGGAGGGAAGGAATGAGTGAGTGAACCGAGGCTCCACCGTGTCCGTGTGAGGAGGCTCAGAGTGGGGGGCAAACTTCGAGGAGACCACGCTGCTCCTCCGGACAGTCTGGACCACCTCTTGTTTTTGTTCTTTTTTTTTTCCATTTGTATCTTTTTTTGTTTCAAACTTTAAATTTTTGTTTGTTTTTCTTAATTATTAATCTGAGCTTTCTTGGATCTATAACGCGGGACAGGACATTAATGATGAAGTTCAAACCCAACCAGACCCGCACGTATGACGGAGAAGGCTTCAAGAGGAGAGCTGCGTGTCTGTGCTTCAGGAACGACCAGGAGGACGAGGTGAGCGGGCGTGGTTCTGCGCATGCGCGCGGGTGTAACTTTGTTTTTGTTTGTTTATGACCCTATTCCAGCATTAACACTGGATGAACCCTACCTGGCAATACGCGATTCCATAGGTCCCGATTAAAGGTGCAGTGTGTAGGATTTAGTGACACGTAGTGGTGGAGATAAGGTAATATTCAGTGCTCATTACAATTATTAAAAAAGCAAAAGGGTTAAGTTTGTCCATTCTGGGCTCCTGCAACAACATGGCAGCCTCCATGGTCAGGACCAGCTCCCGCTGTAAACATAAAGAGCTCAGTCTAAGTGAATTAAAACAATAGCTGGAACATTCAGGTGATTAAACATGCTTCAAAACATTAGTTTAAACATTGTATTCTTTAATTCTGTCAATAGAAATGGAAATAATGTCACCTAAAATGTACACACTGAAGTCAAAGTGTGTGTGTGTGTGTGTGTGTGTGTGTGTGTGTGTGTGTGTGTGTGTGTGTGTGTGTGAGAGACAATGTGTGTGTTTATGCGTGTGTTTATTT
>JAFBJT010111644.1:0-16138 GCA_016785325.1 Chascanopsetta lugubris
TCCAACACTGGAGCTACTTGTAACTCAGTCTCACTCACAGACTGAATATCGAGATGGACGTAGCGTCCATGACATCACCCATAGGTTTCTGCAGAGTCAGTGTTGCCATCGAGCCGATGCCTAACTCCTCCCACTTCCTGGTTTGTCCAAAAACGGGCAAAGAATCGGAGCACAGGTAGAGCTGGGTAGAGCCCATGGTGCTGTCATAGCATCCACAGAGAGTGACAGGTCAACCCAGGTGTCACTCAAAAGGGCCACGCCCCTTAATTATGCACAATTTCAAACCTGGATAGAATAAGAATTAGCCCCGCCCTCGCACAGTTGTCACGGGGACACATGTGCATGATTAAGATCAAAACCGTAGTTTGTACCGGACTTGGAAGTTGATCATTTTAACACGGGAGTCTATGGGCATTGACTCGCTGTTGGAGCCAGCCTCAAGTGGCCACCCTGTGAACTGCACGTTCTTCCACTGGGCTCATTCATCAGCGCCAGAGGTTGCCGCTTGATTGCGACTCAAATACTTTGCGAAAACCAGCGGAGAAACCAATCGGCACCTGCAATACACAACCACGCCAGAAGGGTCTCCGTACCCTTCAATCCTCAAATAATGAATGACCCCTCAAAAACGAACTCATGACTTCCTCCTCCAACACCGGAGGGTTGTGTTTAACTGAGTTTCACCCCTTTTTAATATCCCTGTTTTGTAACCGCCCCTAATAACGTTTTATTCGCACTGGTAATAAAACACTAATTAATTTAAATGGTAAAGTGATGTAATTATACACCATGTTGACCGAGCCCCCATGAAAGGTCAGCAGACAGTCTTTCCTGCGGTCGGGTCTCGTTCCACAACTGTTTCCTATTATGACTTCACTGATTCGATTCCCATCGAGCGGCAGGACGTGTTCTCTGGACGGCTGCTTCGCCCCCAAACAGCTCCGGAAAGGTGAGGATGATGATCTCCGGATAAAGGAAACACGGAGGAGGAGGTGGTGGCGGTGGTGGTGGTGGTGGTGGTGGTGGTGTTGTTGTTGTGGTTGGACGATTGTTAATATCGAGTCTGACATTTTTTTGTGGTGATTTTTTTTCTTTTTTCTATTTGTATTTTCAGGGAGAACAAGGAGAAGCTGGAGCAGACGGCGACACAGGAGCAGTGTAGCTAAAAGTCCTTTCGGGATCACTGGTCACACCCTGACACCCTCAACCACCACATGGCTCGTGGCTACTAACGTGACAAAGGTGCAGTGTGTAAGATTGTGGTTAGTTTTTGTCACTTGGCGAATCACAAAAGAATTATATAAAGCCATTTTTACACATTTCTAATCCGCCCAGTGTGTAACCCTAAAAAATAACTCTTTAAAAGTGAAAGTGGATGTACTCAACATCTGTTGGGTTTAAATGACAATCGTAGCTTCTCCTGCATGTTCAGAAGGGTGAGGGTGAGGTGATGGATACAACATGCAACTTCACCTCCAGAGGTCACCAAATCTTACACACTGCACCTTTAAGGGTAATGGAAAAAAATAGATGCATTTAGGTGATGATAAATTCAGGAAATTGTCAGTATGTCATTGTTTTCTAATGTTCTTAGAAGTGACAAAAACGCTTTGCTATTGCACTGCGATGCCCAGCAGTGGGGAATCGTACCAAACCGTGTTGCTCACCAGGGCGTCGATCTTCTCCTGAACCGTTGACTGTCGGAAAACCTCCGGCACCGTCAGCGTATTGTTTTAGCCACATGTTTTTCCTTTTTGTTTCGTTTGGAATTCCTCCAGCCCGCGGCAAATAGCGCACGGGGTGGCGATGGAGGGAATCGAGTTAAAGGAAAAATGTCACGTTTGTTTTTGTATTCCCATTCCGCATGACCGAACGTCCGATCTTTGCTGGAGAGACAATTGCATAAATACTTGCTGGAGATATCATCGTTACAATCAACAGTCCTTTCTCCCATTCAGTCTAAAACAGGACCAGATGTTTTCATATTCATGTCAGCGGTGCAGCGAACCTCGTCCCTCTCCGGTTCAGAGACGGAACTGTGGGTTCACAGCCTTTATAGTCAAGTGGAGGGTTTAGCCGAGCGGCTTCTCCAGGGAAACCCACAAATGTTACTCAAAGGTCACCGTCCTGCACCGTACCCACACGCTCTGTTTCGCTTGTATTGTTACGTGTCTGCATTCGAATGACGGAATGTAGCGGTTGTTGATATTCGAATAAAGATTGATGAGGCGGAATCATCTTACAGAGTTCGGATTCTTGGAATTGTATAGAGCGTGATATAAAACATGGAAGTCTAGTCGAGTGGAGTCAATCTTTATTGACGTAGCGAATATTTCAAGGTGCTTTGCAAAAACGCTGAAACCTTCAAATAATATTTAAAACCCAACGGTGTTCGCGACTCCATCGTTGAGAGAGAGAGGGAGACGTTTGCAAAACCGTCTCATTAAATCAGCTTTGTCGTTAGAGTGAAATTAATAATGTGGTCCATGCAAGCAGGTTAGCATAGTGTCACAGAATCCCTAGAAGGTCCCTGGTTGGCCTAGGTGTCACTCAAGAGGCCACGCCCCTTAATTATGCAATTCCAAACTTTGATAGAGGAAAAATGAGCCAGTAAGAATAAAGTTGCCCCCCCCCCCCCCCCCCCCCCCCCCCCCCCCCCCGTAGAGTTGTCACGGCAACACATGTGACTGATTGAGACCAAAAAATTAGTTTGTACCAAACTCTAAACATCTACAGTTGATGGTTGTTAACGTGGGAGTCCATGGGGATTGTTTGGAGTCGGCCTCAAGTGGTCACCCTGTGAACTGCAGGTTTTTCCACCTCTGCATTGGCCTATGGAAACCAATGAGATAAGAACTTCTGGGGTCCACCTTCACAAATACGTCATCCCTTTGGCACCCGACTGGTGTGTGTGTGTGTGTGTGTGTGTGTGTGCGCGCGCTAAAGATGCACCCCCACTTTGTGTCAGCAGACCTTCATCATCTGCCCCCCGTCGGTCACACTGCGGTCTCATGTTACCCGGCCGTTTTCTCCACTTTGAACCTGACTCACTTCTCCTTTTCCAAAACAAAGCCCTCGGGGTGGTAAGAGGAAACAGAGTGATCGGGTCCCTGGTGACCGATGCTTGCGAGTGATAGGTGGGGGTCTCGCTGGGGAGGAGGAGGAGGAGGAGGAGGAGGGGGGGCTCTTGTTGGAGACTAATTGAAATAACCTGGACGTCCGAGGCTTTGAAGTATTTTTTCTCTCTTGTGCTGCATGTGAACACAGGAGTTTCCTAACTGGTTGTGCAATGCTGTATCTATTACCCTGCTCCCGCAGACACTGCTGCTGCCTCTGGGACCCGCTTGTTCTTCATGCTGCAACATCCCTGTATTCCGCCGCTGGTAACTCTACTCCATCTTTGATCATCACTGGTCCACTGAAGTACAAGTCAAATCACCGGTCTAAAAACGTACACAAGTCAAAGTAAAAGCCATTCGCTTTTTACGTGGGAGTAAAAGTCGAGCTACTTTTCAATTAGTTAAAAGTGTAGTAGTGCAAAATGGACAAGGGGAGATAGAAATAAAAGTTCTTTTTGATGAAACTGTTTGTTTTGGGGGGGGGGGCACGCGCAGAGGGGGCGCAGGAGGCAGACGACACAAACACTCGGAGGAATTGTGAAGCCATGTGTTTCTTTGAATGACATTAAGAACTTCATCAGAACTCAAATATTTCCCGACGCGCAGGGGAGTGGTCAGCGCTCGTGTGTGTGTGTGTGTGTGTGTGTGCGCGCGTCAGGTCGGTCCGCTGTCAGCGAGACAGAGGGCGGAGGAGAAAAGACAGAAATGACCTGCTGATGTGTAAATAAGATAAATAAGATTTGTTTTCTAGTTGATTTCATAAAAGAACCAGTTAGAGAGCTGTTCTATAGGAAAGGTAAACTTCAGTGACGTCCGTTGTGATCTCGTGCGATATAGAGAATTCAATGAATTCCATCCTCCAGAGGGGGGTGGGCAGTGCCGTTGGGGGGGGGGGGGGGGGGGCGGGGGCGCAGCACAAACCCTGACCACAGTGGACTCACAAATTTGGGCCAAAGTTCAAAGCATTGGCATCATGTCTCTCACGGAGCAGTGTTTGACACGGACATGTTTCATCACTCTTTTAGATCTTGATATATTTCTTTACCAGAGGAATCGATGGAGGTGTTTTTTGTTCAACTGAACAAAACTGATTTTCGCATGTATGCATGTCAGTTTGGGACTTCCTGAGATGCTTGATTCACCTTAGGACAGAGATACATTTCCCTTCTTTCTTGTGGTTCTTTGTGTTTATGTTTCAAAAGTGTTCTTCACGCCCTCCTGGTATGTTTGTTCTGGATTCATCGCAGGGGTCGTGTTTTGTTTTATTCAACTATTTCTTTAAATGTGTGTCGAAATGGAAATGACATTTTATTTTAGTTCGCATTTGAGTTGTTTTGACTGAAACGGACATTTTGTTGTGAATATCACAGTACTTTCGCATGTGGCCTGACCGACCTCAATGATTGGACCTTTGACTCATTGAAAACATTCTTTGCGGCCCTTTAAGATGTGTATTTGAGGACCCCTGCCGTCGGTTCTCCCGCATGCTGGTAAGTAAAGGCAGATGTGAGGTGTGTCCACCCGCACGGTGGTACTTCCCCAACAGATGTCATTGAATCCTACGCACTGTACCTTTAAACCACTTCCAGTATGTGTCAGCGCGCGTCGCTGTCTGAGGTCTCTCTGCAGCGCGGCCCCACATTCGACTCAGTCGCTGCGTAATCTCCTATAACCGAGCTCAAACTCCCGGCTTTCATGTGTCAGTGCTCACCGCGCCGCGCGCTGCCCGCTCTTGTTTGCACAGTCGCATTCTCATTAATTGCGTACGGATGAAAGTGGAGGGTTTTTCATCTCCGTGGGGGCCCCGCTCCGACCCCCGATGTTGACGCTCACTTATCGGCCCGACAACCCGGCGCAATTACTTCAGTCTGATGCTAATGTGCTCTGTGGAAACCTGTTGCGTTCACGTGGGACTTTTCCCCCGTTTCTCAGATCTGCGCTGCAACAGAACTGGGATTATGAAAAAAAGAAGAAAAGGCTTCTGAAGTGGCTTCTGGATGAGGCTTTAGTTTTGGGTGTGTTGCTTTTTTTTTTGTTCACACACACACACACACACACACACACACACACACACACACACACACACACACACAGATCTCCACCTCCGCGAAACATATTTGCGGTTCACCGTAACAACAGCAGACGAGACACGAAACATGTGCCGCACTCCGGGGAAAATTACAGGTGGCGCACAACTGAGTGTCTGTGCGCTGTGCGCCGCGGCGAGGCGGCGGCGGCGGCGGCGGCCGCCGTACTCGGGGGTGTGATGGTCATTAACGCCGGCCTCCGTTTAATTCGACACTAAGACGATTAAAACAGCAGGAACCTGGAGGTGATACGATGAGTCAGCGTGTTCATGTTTCTGTGTCTCAGTTGTATTAGTACCTTTCATTTGTGTATTTGTTTGTACACATGTTGTGTACTGATAAGGTATTTATTTTAGTATACATATATAGAGATACTTTTTGATGTACCTATATATTTATGTATATATTATATTTTAAGCGATTACATCGATTACAATTGACATGTTCTTGTCAGTCTGAATGAAACTACATTTTTTTCCTGAGATAATGTGATTTTCTTTCATTCTACATTTGGTATGTTTAAAATTATTTAAACATTATTATTATTATTATTATTATGCTTCTAGAAATGAGACTAAGTCATTTCTCTGAATCAACTGTGTGTTGTCACGTAAACAATCGGCAAACCTAAACTCTCTTTGGCCAAACTTCTCATCCTGACAAATCAAAGGTCTTTGATGTGAGATTCCGTTGAAATCATAGTTTTGTCGTTGTTCAAACTGAAAATACAACAATCGTATTCATGTCTGTCTGACTCTGTAATCAGTGACACCTGTGTGTGTGTGTCCTCTCACCTGCAGCTCCACTCTGATTGGTCCAATCAGAGGCTGATGATTTGCACCTGAGCAGCTCCCTTTAAAAGCACCAGTGTCAGAGGACGGAGCTTCCAGTGTGTGTGAATGTGTGTGTGGGGTTGTAACAGTCGTGGTTTTCATTTGTTGTTGTTGTAAATATGTTGTCTGTCATTGTTTGTGTGGGGGTATTTCAGTGTCTTGTTTGCCCCTGGGGTGCAACAACTAGGGGTTAAACTGGGAATCGAACCTAAATGTTTGGGCTTCTTTTCTCTGACTCTCGAATGAACCCCTACATCTGCACTGAGCAGCTCCTCTCTGCAGGGGGCGCTGTGTAGCACCACCATGTTTTTTTTACATCTACACACCTTTGAGTTCTCATAACAGAGGGTTATAGGTTCTCTTGATGGATGAATCGACAGAACATGATGCAGCACCTCCCCTCGTACTTGCAGCACTTGTTTCCCAGTGGCCACCTGTGGTACTGCACCTAAAAAAAATCCCCATGTGGCTCAAAAAGCATTCTTCCATAGATGCCTGTAGAAATCTTTGCAAGACATATTATTGATCTTTGTATTCTATGTTTTTAATATGATTTTATTTTGATGAAAATGTCCGAAAGGTCAGAAAAAGTCACTGCCGTGCTCAAGCACTCGTTTCCCATTGGCCGCTCGTTCTCGTAGCCCTTATGCATTATGGGAGTGACACTACTGCGCATGCTCCATGGGCCATATAACCCAGAACTAAACCAGGAAGTGCATGCACCAGGAACTCCCATAGATCTGAATGGGGGGGGGGGGGGGTCATGAGGTCATGTGATCGATAGTTTCCTGTTCTATTAATACGTCCATGCTTCTCCTACAACTAGATGTCACTAGATCCCACATCCTGACCCTCATGTGACTGTGAGGCCTAACAGAGCTGTCACAGCAGACATACAGCCTGTCTGTCTGCCTGCCTGTCTGTCTGTCCACTCCATTAGTCCAGATGTCGTCCCCAGAAAGTTGTTGGAAACTTCCTTTGGGGAAATAGTCTGCGCAGATGTGAATTCTTGATGCTGCCGATGTCCAACATTTAAAAACACAATCCTCGGTGACATGTTACTTGTGTTTGGCTCAAGCTGCCGCACAAAGAGGAGAGAGGCTGTGATGATAATAACATGGCTGGATCTGATGCTGAGGTTTGAACATGTGGCACCTGGAGAACTCGTATCACCTCTCATCTTCCTCAAACAGCACCTGAGAATCCTGAACACGTGTTTGTGTTTGTGCAGCCGCCATTTTTGGAATTCATCTGTGTCCAAGTATTGTGTTTCTCATCATGTGTCTTGCAAGTGGAGTCATGAGTTCACAAAGGATGACGGTACAGGGGCCAATCCTCAATGGCCCGTCTTTTTAAAGCTGCAAATAACATAAAACACGCACTCATTCTAAAAAGTATCTTATCATTTTATGTTGGTAATTATACATTCATGAATATGTCGGTATGCTTTTTTTTTGCGTGATAGTTTTGGAAGTGACAAAAAAAATTGACATTTGACAAACGGCACCTTCTGTAAAATACAACTTTAAGCGCTACCTCGTGTTGAAACTAAAAAGTACAATACAGTCAAGTATCATGTCTGGGCCACGTTCCATTATATTTTTCAGACTGGCTGCGGAGCCAATCAGATGTGTGCCACGGTCCAGAGACTGGACACCAAGCTCAGGAAGATGTGCACCTGCATCATGCAATCTCACCACTGAACGTTACACACTGCACCTTTAATACTCATTTGTGTTTGTTTACACACAACCCCCCCCCCCCCCCCCCCCCCCCATGTGAGGTTCCATCCGAGCTATACTGTCAAACACAGACACTATAGATACAGATCGCCAATGGTGTGAATCCAGCCAGCGCTGCCTGCAGAGTTCAAAGGTCGGCCCCCCCCCCCCCCCCCCCCCCCCCCCCCCCCCCCCCCCCGCCCCCCCCCCCCCCCACATACACACACACACACACTCACACTGTGCTACATCGTCCCCTGCAGGAACATTAGCGGGCTGACGGCGGCTCCGGAGCAGCTAATGTGCTGATAACACGTTACATTTGAAGGTTTGCGTGGCTTTGAAACGGCGGAGGGACGAGGTGTGGGAATCCAATCCATTAGATAAAGCCAACAGTAATAGGTATCCCATATCAAAGGCGCATAGTTTAAACTGCAGGGGCTTTGGATGCGCTCATTGCTATTTATTGTTTTAAGTGGAGCTTTACTCACAGGAGGTGATATCAACACTAACACGAGCCTTTCAACACCATTGGGCTTTGCATGACATCAAATGTGTCTATTAGCCAACCTCTTGACAAGCCAAGGTGATTCATCTCCACTCTGCGGTGTGTGTGTGGGTGTGTGTGTGTGTGTGTGTGATTTAAATGTTGCTTAACAACAAACCAAACTGATTTTTTCACTGTTTTAACAACTCTCCCACAAGTGCTTGTCAAAGCGTCTTTTTACTTTCTTTTCAAACTTGTCCTGAAAAAAAAAAAAAAATCTTTTCGTTTCGAGACAAGAATGAAAAACAATAACAACAACAATAAGAGTAAAAAAAAGAAACAGAAAAAAATTGTTAAATTCCCTAAAAAACGAACCCTAATTTCCTCCCGTCAGTAGAATGGACTCGGTGCTGGCTCGCCACGGCAAACTGTGAGAGAGAGTGTCTTTGTGGCTTTGAGGAGGAAATAAAATAGATAAATAAATAAATAAATAAATAAAGTTAGCCGTCTCGCGCTTGACAGCTCGGCGGATTCCTGAAGGCTGGCGGCTAAAACCCGGTGCCACTCTGAAAAACAACGAGAGGGCCCCCCAAATCAAAGTCCCCCTTCAGCTCAATCACTCCGGCTGCCTCTCCCCAACACTAATAATCACTTTCCTCCTTTCTCCCTTTTTTCTCCCTCGTGTGAAACATCACATCGCCTTTGATTGGGCTGTTTAAATGATTAGCGCACCACCTCGCCACAGACGCCTGGCAGTGGCGGCGGCGAGATGGGGAGCGCGAGCCTCCCGCTGAGTGCGCCGCCGAGAAGCTCGGACCCCCCCCCCCCCCCCCCCCCCCCCCCCCCCCCCCCCCCCCCCCCCCCCCCCCCCCCCACACAAACACGGGCGCCGTCCTCCTCCCACCACCTCCCCACTGTCACATCACAAAGAAGATGGCGTCCAATAAACACCCGGCGATGGCCACATCTCCGCGGCTCAGTTACCTACAAGCTTTCACTTAGTATCGGCTCCCCAGAGGCGTGTTTTTATGAAAGCCAGTCAGAGAGGGGGGTTGTTCTGATTTGGGAGTTGTCACCTGAGCGTGGGTTTGTTCCGCCGCGCGGCCACTGGGGGGCGACGCTGACGTGGACGCCACAAGTCCAGACTAAAAAAATATAGTGACGGATTCTCAATGTGCAGCTTTGAGGTTGTTTAAGACAGAGCTGGTGATACTTAAAGGTGCAGTGCGTGAGGTTTGGTGACCTCACCTTAAAGAACATGCAGCTGTGGTCGACTTCAGATCTTTAGTACGTCCACTCTGGGCTACTGTAAAAAAAAACATGGCGGCCCCCGTAGAGAGGAGCCGCCCCTCCTGTAAATGTACTCGATCATAAGTCAGGGTGTCTGGAGAGAAACTTCAGCTCAGAGACGCAGAAATAAAATCCCAATCAAATGTCTGAATGATGGTGTTGCTTTGATCGGTGTTCACCTGAAGACTCGGCTGCAAGTTCAGATGTGTTATTATGCAACATCTGCACATTGGGATGATTTATTGATGTTGTTCTGGCTCTTTATACACACACACACACACACACACACACACACAAATGATGATGCAAGTGTCTCTATTTAGGAACCAATAGCTGTCATTCTCATTCGTTTCTGTATTTACTGACCTTGTATGTAATTGTAGTAAATGTGCGCAAATGTCCAAGTACAATGTATGAATAAGAATATGCTTCATTCTATTTTGAAATTTGAAAACAGAAGCTGATGCGAGAAATGAAGTCATTCACTGTCAATTAAATATCATATCATACATTTAACACCGGACACCATGATGTACATATGTTTTGTGGTGTTTACTGACTTTTACGAGGCATTTCACTGTCGAAATACGTGGAAAGTATAAAAATATATTTGTTATAATCTGGACTTCAAAATAGAAAATAAAAAAAAAATCATTTTTTCATGGGGAGAAAAATTGAATTGAATCAAACATGTTCAAGCCTTTTTGAAAAAAAAACAAACCCATTTGAATCGACAGAGGATGAGCCTTCATGTGCTCTGAGCCCTGCATCCACTCACTGAGCCTCTGGACTCTAATTAGACCCTTCGTTTCAACTGCGTTTGATTCAGCTTTTCATGATTTCACTCCCCAACACTTTTAATTAACTGCGTTTACATGTGAGTCCATCACCACAATCCAACAACAACAACAACAACAACAACTTGAACTCAAACGCCTGTGTTTAAACCGGATGAAGGCCTGGTCCATGTACGTAAATGCAGCAGATCTGCATTCTGACTCTAACACCGAGTGACGATCACTTCCAGGGCCACGGGCAAGAGTTTTTAGTAGTTGGTTTGTTCACAGGCATAAAAAAAAAATAAAATAAAAAGCCCCCCCCCTCACCTTTTTTATTTTTTTATTTTTTATTTTTGCCTGCTGCTTTCAAACAAGCAGCGTGTTCCTTGTGCTCTTCTGCCACCCGGTGGCCACTGGGGAGAACAGAGACTCTCCACAGAGTTCTGGAGCCCTGAGAGGTTGATCAGTGCTCAGGCTCGATCAAAATCTCCTGATTGCATCTTAGGAGAATCTTAGCCATCAGCCTGGAAGGCAAGAAAAGAAACCTCTCTCTCTCTCTCTCTCTCTCTCTCTCTCGCGCTCACTCGCTCCACTCTTCATCCTCTCCCTCACATCTTCTGCCTTCCCTCCTCTTTAAGTCTTTGTCAGAGCCCTGACAGCTGATACTTCTTTAATGACTAAGACAATTAACTTTGTCCCGGGTGCAAAATAAAGAGATCCGGGGGTTTGCAGGGAGGAGGAGGAGGAGGAGGAGGAGGGGGAGGAGGAGGAGGGGAGGGACTTTTAAAGACATAAAAAAAAAGAAGAGGAGCTGGAGTCTGTTTACCCACGTCATCATTAAAGTGACGGCCAGCACCAGCCCCACGGCCTCATCTGCATAATTGAATAGAGCGAAGAGTTGCACCAAAGCCTGTGGTTTGTGGCTGTGTGGACTCTGGAGACCGAGGCTCTTCCTCTCGGTACAAACGTCATCATTAGACCTCCTTAACGCCGCCGCATAACAAAGAGTTGGCTCATTACTGACAAAAATATATCTCTGCTAATGCCCCCCCCCCCCACACACACACACACACACACACCTTCCTTCCCCTCCTCCTCGCTCACTTCCAATTCTCCTCTAATCTCACTCGGCACAAATGACTCGAGTTTCGTGGTGATAACACGAGAGCGGGAAGAAGAAGAAGAAGAAGAAGAGGAGACGTAAACAGCTCCGGTGACACGGCCACACTGTGTTAGAGAGAGAGAGAGAGAGAGAGGTGCCGCCGCCGCCGCCACAACAGCCTCACTATGAAAGAGCTGCTCTACCCTGGCACCAGTACTCCTGCCAACATCTGTCATAGGCAGAGTGTGTGTGTGTGTGTGTGTGTGGCGGCTGTGTGAATCCATATTCAGGTGGTGTGAGAGCGCCAGTGAACGTCTGTGTACACGTCAGGCAGATGTGTGTAGTTTGTATTCAGGGGAATGAATACTTACATTTCACTCCGTACATCCAGAGCCTTCCCCTCATTTCCTGTACATTATCTGTGTGTGTGTGTGTGTGTGTGTGTGTGTGTGTGTGTGCGAGGCCTGAACCAAGTGCTCATACATTCAAAGCATCTTCATTTACCCCACATTTATAGTTTTCTGTGTATGAGTATCAAATACGTGTGTGTGCCGAACGCATACATTCAAAGCGTCTTCATTCACCCTGTATTTGTATGAGTGTGTGTGTGTGTATTTGTATGAGTGTGTGTGTGTATTTGTATGAGTGTGTGTGTGTATTTGTATGAGTGTGTGTGTGTATTTGTATGAGTGTGTGTGTGTGTATTTGTATGAGTGTGTGTGTGTGTGTATTTGTAGGAGTGTGTGTGTGTGTGTATTTGTGTGTGTGTGTGTGTGTGTGTGTGTGTGTGTGTGTGTGTGTGTGTGTGCCTCTGCATTCCATTAATATGAGCAATGACAGCTGTAGCCTCTTCACCCCTCAGCACCTCCTCCTCCTCTCTGCCTCCCTCTGCATCGTCACAGCTCAGACTCGGCCTCCTCTCCTATATCACCCTGCTGAATAGAGGCGGGGGGAGGCGCTGGGGGGGGGGGGGGGGAAATATTTAAGTCAAGTACAATCGGGGGAGAGGGGGGGGGGGAGAAATATTTAAGTCAAGTACAATCACCACAACTTCACTAAGTGCCCCCTCTCTGACGGTGAGACGAGAGAGAGAGGCCTCTACCTCCCTATGAGTTACTTTAAACGCCGCTTCTGTGTGTGTGTGTGTGTGTGTGTGTGTGAGAGAGAGATTGATGCAAATGAAAGGACGAGGTCTTAATGGAACGTTTGAGCGGCGGAAACGAAGGGGAGGAGCATAAAAACTCTACAGTTATGAAATAAATACGAATGTGTAAGGAGACGGTCATGTGGAGTCTTAAAGGTCACGATCAGCGGAGGAGCCGTTAAGTTCAAAGACACGAGGAGCGGCGGCCAAAGTCATTTCTGCCCAATTCCAGCCAGAACTGTGGGAAATGAAAATCACAGCGACGTCGGAATAACATCGTAAATTTAGCCGGGCTGTAAAAATTTCAACCTGTGTTTTTCATTTTCCATTAAAAAAAAAAAAAAAAACAACAAAAAAAGAGCTCAAATATACAAACAAGGAAATGTGGTGTTTTGGAAGTATTCTACCAGGAGTGAAGGCTGGTTTTGTCGCAGGGTGAAAAGGTCAAGATTCATCCCCCGGACACTTTGGAATCATTTGGATGATAATGTAATTCCATACCAGTGCAATGCATGCTGGGATAGGTCGGCCTGCATCCTGCATTAAAGGTCCAGTCCGTCAGATTGAAGGGAAAATATGTGACTTCCCTCCATCAGAACTGATCATACGGATGATTTTTTTAATGATGTACAATCGCTCGAATGTTTACATCGCTGTGAAAGAGCCTTAATATTGACCTCAGGAGTGTGTCCTCTTTCCCTCCCTCCCTCCTCCCCTCCCTCCCCCCCTCCCCCCCCTCCCCTTCCTTGCTTAAACGTGAGTTAAAGCCGTGGCCCTCGCCGCCTCTGCGGTCAGCCGGTCGCACGCCGCCTCTTGTAAACAAGAGCCACTGTGTGTTTTTTGCTTTTTACGACTCCTCGGTGGCACGGAGACGGGAAACCGACCTTTTAACAGCCCGGCGCCGATTCTCCGACCCGGCGCCCGTAAGTCAGGACGTACAAGTTTATGAACATACTTGTTACAGTGAATTTTTTTTTTTCTTCTTTTTTTGTTTTGTTTGTTTCCTCTTTCATTCCCGTCTTCACGCTCGGTGTTTTCATTGTGCCGCTGCCAGTACATCTGTCGCTGGAGATTCGCCAAAGAGTCGCCGAACAATGCGCGGCGGAGTTCACGGAAGCGGCGCTAAATAGCGAGTGTGTCAGATGAAACCCGGGCGAGAGCGAGGAGGCAGGCGGGCGGCGGCGGCGGAGTCTGAGTTGTAGATCATTGCTGGGAGCTTGGCCGGGGCAGAGCCTTCAACATGCTTTTTCATTCACGCGGCGGCGGCGGCGGCGGCGGCGGGAGGAGCCAGGCGTTCTCTGCATGGCTGAAACATCTGTAAGCTGTTGTGGAGACAAGGCCCCGAGGAAAACATTTACCTAACAGAATACTAATTCTTTCAGGCACGCGTGTCAGCACTTCGTAAATAACCCCGCACATGTGGTATTGTTTCCGGAGGAGCCATTTTGGCTCGTGCTAATCCGCCGCGTCCGACCGTGAGGTTCTGGGGTTCGGACCTTTTTTCAACGACGCACACAAACACCGTCCACCTCTTCACTCTGCACTGTGACATCTCTGTGGGCAGAGGCCCAATTCAAGACAGACAGGCAGCCAATCACGTGCCCCGTCAGCCAGCAGCCTATCACCGAGGCCGATCCAAAATACAGGCGTTCCCCTTTATGCTCCGCCCCCAATCCTTTCATTCTCTGCACCTCCACACACTTGCATTGATATATTTATATATTGCACGGTCGCGCAGTGCAATGCATGCTGGGATAGCTTGGCCCAATATGGACCCATGGTTTGATTAAAGGTCGAGTCTGTGTGATTGAAGTGAAAATATGTCACTTTCTTCAGGACCGATTATACTGAAGTGTAAAATTAATGAACTATTCATCAAACCTTTATATTTATATATATCAGGTATCCGTCCTCTCTACGGAGGCCGCCATTTTGAGCTGCCATATTTTCCAAAGGCCTTCACACTTACAAATACAGGCTGCTACATCGGAATGTGCAAAACGCAATCCCACCACTAGGTGGCACTACAACCTCCTCACAGCACCTTTAACAACAAACGAGAGGAAAACTCCGTCAATCCCTCACACTGCTGACTCCACACGTCCAGATCTCGACACTATGGATTAAAAAAAAATGTCCTGAATGAAAATGATTGGCTGCAATTAAAAAATAAATAAATAAATAAATAAAAGCTGGTGCAACATTTGCTGCCGTCTCCTCACCGACTGTAACAACAGCATCCAGCTAATGGCCCGTGCACCATCTCCATCTCGCCTGCAGCACCGTTAAAAACGCCACTTTCATGTCCCTGCGATGAGTGTGTGTGCGTTCATTCCTCTTTGGGACGACTGTCCTAGATTTAAAGGCTTGTCAGACAACACTAGCCCTTTATTTTCCCATAAACTTCTGTTTCTCTCTCTCTCTCTCTCTCTCTCTCTTCCTCTTTTTCTCTCTTTTTTATTTTTTTTTTGCATTTTGCACCCGGGGGGAATTCTGCACTGCAGGAATGGTGTTGCAACGGATTATACGGGGAAAAATGTCCACAACGGGGAGTTGAAATGGAAAGACTCCTTCATCTTTGCCTCGCTGCCTCTTTTGTTGTGATGCCTCCTCGCTGCAGCGCGTTACCGTAAAAACCACCTTAAAAAAAAAAAAAAAACCCCAAAAAAAACAACAACCCCAAAGTATTGTAGAGTTGCAGGTTTAATTGCAGGCGCCGAGATACAATGTCCTTATTAAAGGCGGCGGCGTGCGGCTGATGGCGCTGGCAGTAACACACCCCTCCGTGGATGTCATCATAATTGGCATTAGTGGAACATCTGTAGGCATTTGCAGCTAATCACTGCTCGTTGGCAGCCGACGAGGTCACGCTTCGTCTGGCAGAGACGAGGCTGTGTGACGGTGTCGGCCGCGCAGATACATAATTCAGTGCTTTTAAACTGGACCAGTCTGGCGAAGGCGAGCGGCGGCGTGTGGTTGTGGTGGTGGTGGTTGTTGTTGTTGTTGTTGTTTGACTACATCTGTCTCCTCGTCACTCCCGCGGGCTGACGTCTCTCTCCGTGGCACCGCAGAGGCAGAGTTGCACCTCCGCGGCGCAGGTAGAACTTCCTCATGAATAAGTGATGGTGACACGCTGCAAGAATTTGCATTCGTGTAAAAGTGACGCATCAGCGCTTTTGTCTGGCGAGAAGCGTAGAGGTGCGCGTTTTATTTCATTATTCAACGGCGAGGTGGCTTTCATTAAACCTAAAGGTGTCGACGGCGACGCAGCGACCTGTCAGGACCATCACAGATCCAGACTTCCTCTTTTTTTTTTTTTTCAAACTCTAATTAGGCATCATGCTGCCAGCATCATAACAAATGCTGAAACAGGTTTGTCCTTGTCCCTAATCCGGGGGAGCTAATTTTTTAAGGTTATTTATGCAAATCGATCGCGCGAACACACATGAAAGCCCCGGCCCCAGTTTTGATCTGCAGCGATCGGTTTTCGATGGCTCAAAGTCCCGACTCGGCAGGTGACGTGTCAATAACAACCAGCGATCGATCGGATGCCAGTCTGAGGGGGATTGGGACAGA
>JAFBJT010111647.1:0-2500 GCA_016785325.1 Chascanopsetta lugubris
GCTGGCTGCTATCGACTGGAGAGGGGAGCAGAGGTGGGGAGGGGGGGGGGGCGGCGGGGGGTGGAGCCGTCCCAGCGTCCGTCCATGCTTCCTGCTCGGGGCCCTGAGGGTGGACAGACCACTGATGCTGGGAATGGAGGGAGCCAAGCAGGACCAGAGATAACATCCACTGTTCACTTGGACAGAGCCTGGATGGGTCGAGTCGGAAAGAGTTCCATTGTCACCGGATGTCAAGGTGAAAATCGGAGTTTGGAAAAATCCTGAAAAACAAAAGAGATTATATTGAAAGGTGCAGGAGAACCTATGGTAGACTTCAGTTGTCATTACAACTCAAAAAATATTCGGTACATCCACTTTTACAACTATGCAAACATGGCGGCCGCCAGAGAGAGGAGCCGCTCCTCCTGAAATGATACATTAATGGGCTCCTTTAAAGGGAATGGGAAAAGATGAGGTGATTATGCATTCATAAAAATGTCAGTATGTAATTGTTTTGTAATGTTTTTAGAAGTGACAAACATGACCACCTTTAATGTATAATTACATCAGGAGTGGGTCCCCCATTATGGGGGCCGCAATGTTTCCACAATATGCCAAAATATGACGGACTAAGCAGCTTTTGAGTTTGAATGGCAAGCTGTGTCTACCATAGGTTCTCCTGCATGCTAGAAAGGGGAGGGCTGAAGAAATGGATACAAATCTTACACACTGCACCTTTAAAATATGATGTCGGATACTCATCTATGGTCGACGACGCTCCAGACCGCACGGGCACGTCGGCTCTCACAAATCATGCGGCGTCATCATTAATCGCCGCGTCGTCCTAATGAGCCTCTGTAATTGAACATGTGCACATGAATCAAAAGAATAACAGCTACTAGATTACAGCCCCGACTCCATCCCACCGCCAATTAGTCACCGCCAGCCTGTCATCCCCGCGGGTTCCCCCGGACTATTAGGTAATCCTGACGCAACAACGCGCCCATGATGCGGCCATCTTTGAAATTCCGTATCTGACACTTTACCTGCAAAATGGAAATAGCTCCACGTATTGGCATTCAAGAGGAAACTCAAAAGAAACCGCCGCCGCCGCCGTACTGCCACTCGTACAATCTTTCAATTAAGACCCATAGTCTTTATTATAACTGTCTGTTTTCACTCACAAAGGAATTCTGATAATGGCCAATCTGGCATTTATGAGCGAGCTGCTCCCGGCGGCCAGGGGCTACACTTACACACCATCTTGGAGCCTAATTGGCCGAGAAGTGAAGCCCCATTAAATAATACGCCGCCATGAAGTGTGTGACAAGAGCTGAAAGGAAAAGTAGCACCACAGAAACTGTCCCATTTAAGGTATATGTAGATAAAAGTGGAAGATTCTGCAGCGACAGGATCCTTCTCAGGCGGTGACTGAGCGCTTTCCATCAGTGAGAGTTTCAGGGGAATATACATATGAGTATATGAGAAAAGAGGAGAATACAGCGTATTCCATATAAGGAGTGAGGTGTAATCATATCAAAGGCGTAGCAGCTAATCGTGAGAGGGAATAATCACATGGCGTTGCGTCAACGGACAACTTCCAAGCTCTTTACCTCCAGCAGCTGTCAACAGTTGCCTCAGTTGTTTTGATATGTTATAATGAGGCTCCGCTGGATGACGCATCTGCCATTTATCTCCAGGTAGCCGGCATCAAATTTCTTTTCCTATTTACTCCACCCCCTCCGCAGCCAGGTGCCTTGTTTTCTCACGGTTCCCTAAACAATAATCCATCCCCGCCGCCGCGGCTGCATATGAGCCGCAACGCCACGCCACACTACTGTAAAAGGCGACGGCCTAAACATTGTTGGCAACGTATGATTCATTTTGTGATTGGGGGGGATCAATAACCAATTTGAAGATGACCCGGCGGAGAGGGTTCCCAGATTGCGGGGCCGCGTGTCGATGTGGGGCGTAAATCTGGCGGCGGTGGATGTGCGTCTCGCTCCGGCTCCGGGGGAATGATTTATGCCCCCGCGTCGTGTCCTGTGGCGGTCGGGCTCTCATCGAGCGGCCCCCGGGGCTAATTTGAGTGGCCTCGGTGAAGGAGGTTTGGCGGGTGAATGGTGGGGATGGTTAAGTGAAAGGGTGGTGGAGAGTTGCGATTGGAGAGGAGCAAAACGACCTCAGTGGTGGATAATCATTCACGTCGTTATTGTTATCGTGAGCGGACGAGGGATGGAAATGCAAACATGCCAGAAGTCACTTCACCTCATACTTTTGATGACCTCCGTCTGCAGATCGGTCCGTTCGTCCTGTCGCTAAGGGCAACGAGGACCTGCACCTCGAGGATGAAAAAAGGTAAAGGTGAAATGTGCACGATTTCAGTCCATTTTGTCACTTCTAAAATATTGCAAAACAGTTACTTAGTGACATTTTCATGAATTTATAATCAACTAGTTACATGAGGAGCGGGTCCTCTCTACGGGGGCCGCCATGTTTTTGCAGTAGCTCAGAGTGGACA